>JAJOOH010007424.1:0-49057 GCA_029582605.1 Solanum gracilifrons | reverse complement strand
TATATTATATTAGAACATATATTTAGAAGATCCAATAATATTACACACACATATAGTCACATGTACACGCACACACAGTAACGCCTCAGAGTTCAGAAAAGAAAGATAATAAGTTTTTGGGCTGAAACCTGGTTCTACGGGTCCCATTTACGAACCGTAGAAGCTTCTACGGGTCCCATCTACGGACTGTAGAAGCTTCTTCAGGCTGTAGATTGCAACAGTATGAAGGGGGAAGATAATTTTCTAAAAATCAAGTCCTAGTACCCTTTTTATGGTTCACCAGGTCAAAGACAGAAACATTAGTACCAGTGACATCTCTAATCTTTGAGAAAATCGGGGTCTTTCTACCTCTTTGCACAAAAAGAGACTAAGATGATGAAGTGGATGCGCATTGATTTCCTCCAACTCCTTACTTAATGCCGCAATGGAGTCCTCACCCACGCCTTTAGACGGTCCGTCGTTTTATGTACGAGTTGTAGATCGGTCTCATATGGGAGTCCCAAACTTAGTGAAATTTTGAGGGTCAAAGTTGGTTTCTATGGTTGGTATCTACGCACCGTAGGAAGACCTACGAGCCATAGAAGTGTTCCATCAAATTTAGGTGATTTTATGGTCCCAGTATTTGGTCTACGGTTGACTAGTACGGACCGTAGAAAGTTTTACGGTTCGTAGGTCAAAACTGTAAGTCGAGTTCGACAGTTATTTTAAGGGAATTTTGGGTTGTTTTTCCTAATTGTTTTAAATTAAAACTAAGTCTTCTTACCTTTTACCCATTTTCAATTCATTCCACGATTTCCCCAAATCTAACCAAATACAGTCTTCCAATTTCCTTCCCAAAACCTAATGAAGAAGAAGAAGCTAGGATTCAAGTTCAAGTCTCCAATTCACCATTCTTCATGGGCTTTTAGTATCAAGGTATATGGGTATTCACCCATGAAATCCATTCTTCCATGGGGTCCTCAAGGTTTCCAAATATCTCAATTCAATTTCAATTGTTTGAGTAAGGGTTTCAGTCCAATTCTTATGGGTTTATTTCAATTGTGATGAACTGTTGTTGATTAAGTCTTCTAATGCACGATTTAATGTTTAGTTGAAAGTATGTTGATCCATGCCTAAATTATGATTTTTTAACTATGAACCTATGATAAACTCATGAGCCTATGAATTTATGAAGATATGCATGTTATTATGAAATTATTCTAAATGATTTAAGGATGCTTTGAAGGAAAAGTATCAATGTTATTGTGAAAGGTTTTATGATCATGATTGTGAAAGGTATTTCTCACATATGGATTCACATGGGTGACAAAACACCAAGTTTATAGAGTTAAAAGTGATGTAAATTTGTGGTACGTCGACACTCTCAACCTAAAATATTTTCTTGTTCCCAAGCAACACTACTAACTCTAAACAACACGTGCAAAAGTAAACCAGAAAACTCAAACAATCACATGGCATTATTCTTAACATTCAACCCTCCAATATTAGTTTTTTTTAGCATAGTGCAATCACTTAGTTCAACAACAAACCAACACATGTCAATCAATTTATGACATAGACATACCAAAAGACACTTTAATACACATATAACAATCACCAAGATAGAAACGCTTTGACAGTTTCACTTATGCCCTCAACGCAAAGAAATTCCTTAGTTCACACAAAATTTGAGTTATAGTTCAATTTTAGGGACTCATTAAATGCTCACGGTTAGAATTGAATTCAATACAATACATGCATAATACCATAGGCTTGCCCTTATTTTCTAGAGTTAGACTTTAAAACTGTTGAATCTGGATCACTGATGAATCAGGAATTTCGACTAATTTAGGGCTTACTATTCAATGATTTAGTGTCCTCAATGCCTATTACGCTCATAACTAATGTTAATATGTTGATATGCCGCAACAAAGGCTTAAGAGTGAGGGAAGGACATTATAATGCAAAAAGGTGGAAAAGTTGAAGAATAGAGAAGCTGGAGCTCGCAAAAGTCACTCGGTGACTTGCTGAGTGGGCCTCCAGCTCGCCTAAAGTTTCAACAAAGTAGCCCATGGACCAAATCAACTTGGCGAACAAAATGGTGATTCGACGACTGTCACGACCCAGGGGTACCCTCTAGATGTAATAAGACGTGTAAGACCCTGAGAGGCCTCATACAAACCGCTTAGCTTATAATAACATAAAGTAATAGAAATGAGTGGGAATTTAAAACTTTTCAATACAATCATAGTCTTTTATAAAACGAACGGAAGTCTAACATATTTGTCTCAAACTGTCTAACATAAGAGAACATAAATCTTGGGACGCAGCCCATACAATAGTCCAAGACATAAAAGAAAAGCATAAAATAAAGTGGTGATCATATCCTCGAACACAATGAGGACTCACCAAAACTTCACATCCTTGATCAACAACGAAGCTCGCCACGAGTGTGAGAATCAATGTCGCCGGACCCTATATTTGATAAGAATGTAGGCAAGAGTATGTGTTAGTACAATCAAGTACTAAATATGATGGCTAGCATAAACAACATAACGTAAGCATTAGTTAACATAAGACATAAGGCGTAAGCATAATCAAGACATAATAATCATCATAATGAAAGAGGAACACTTCCTTAAGTAGCCTAACTTAACCTTAGTCAAGACTTAGGTCATCCTCCTCTAGTCAACCTCACATCATGAAAGGCATATCTAGCAACACTGCAAGCAAATAATCTTTATAACATAATCATATCATTCATACTTACTTTAAATACATGGGGATTCACCTTAATGCCTATCTTACAAAGGCTATGGGTATTCGCCTCTTGCCTTACTTACTTTTAGATCGTGGGTACTCGCCTCCACAATCTCATCATATGACATGGGTACTCGCCTCCACATAATTTCATAAGGACCATGGGTACTCGCCTCCATGTCCATTCATCATAGTAAGAATGTGGGGACTTACCTCTTGTTCAATTCTAAGGAGTATGGGAATTACCTCATATCCTTACATATGGAGGTCAAGGGTAATCGCCTCTAGACCTCTTCAATTACATAAGATTTTAGTCTAGATTCTTTTATTTTTGTGAGAAATCCTTTCAACCTAGAATCATTCATGTGAGTAAACCTTTAACATTCATACATTCATAATTAAGCAATTCATGTGGGAAGTATCTCTTCCTCAACAATAACATCAATTACCAACAATTCATATCATAAGCTTTACTCTCAAAGCCCTAATTCTCATGATCATCATCTAAGATTTATTCTCAAGAAATTAACATCATAATTAATCATATATACTTCAATATCAAGCAATTCTAGTCATAATCCATCAATCCTATAAGGAGATATCAAAATCCATAAAGTTTCCCTCGAAGGCATAAACCCAATTATATTAGTTCTAGGTCAAATTATGGAATAGGCATGGCTACATGTAATTTCATCCTAAAAACATGTAATCCTATGAATTAAATCATAAGCAATCATAATCCACTCAATTGGATCAACATTTAACATAACCCACAACATTGGAAGAAACCCTAACTAGAATTGGGGATATTCTTCTTCAAATTGTGGAATTCTAGGGGACTCCTGATGAGTCCACAAATTAGAATCATTTAGGGCTATATTTTAATAGAAATTGTGTCCTCAAATTCATGTTTTATCTCGATATCTGATGAAAACCTTGAAGTTTCAGGTATTTGAAGTTTGAGGGAAAACATGGACATGATCAAGCAAAAAGGAGCAAA
This sequence comes from Solanum gracilifrons, assembly GCA_029582605.1. NCBI lineage: Eukaryota > Viridiplantae > Streptophyta > Magnoliopsida > Solanales > Solanaceae > Solanum > Solanum gracilifrons. The sequence continues at coordinate 45,318 of JAJOOH010007424.1, read as the reverse complement.
AGAAGCTAAAAGAACGAAGAAATGAAGATGTGCGAATCACCGAACCCATTCGGCGAATCGCCAACATATCACATATTCGCCATTTGTTCCAGTGTGCTGAGCCCTGAAGGAAAAGATCAAGTCGACGGAAAAAGGGAGCAGTCGGCGCATCACCGCGAAGTTCCGCGAAGCAGTGCCATGTCGCCCAATGACCCAGAGCACGACGATGTTAAGGAATGGTGCAAGACAGCGATGACCTACACCAAAGAGCGAATCGCCGAGTTGATTGGCGATTCTGACTAATGACGTCGAACAATCCGTTGCAGCACAAATCTGTGAAAACTATAAATACTAGTTAGAGTTGTAGTTTTAGGATTTGAAAAATTATTATAATTTTCATATAGAATAGTACTTTTTAGTATTTTTGCTTTGATTTTGAGAGGGTTTTGAAGACTTGAAAAAAAGAGGGTTTCATCTTCTAGATTTGGAGTTGGGTCTCTTGGATTCTTCACTCTTGTCCTGTAACAAGACTTAAATCTTCATACCCATTTGAATGCAAGCTCATTTAGGTATACATTTCTATCTGATGATGTGTGGCTAAAAACCCCATTCTTGGGGTGTAATTTTGCAAATATGTGTTGTTATTATTCTTGGGTCTTGGTTGCTGATAGGTTAGATATATTTTAATTGTGATTTCACCTAGTGGTTGTGGTTTAATTTAATGGGTTTATAGTTGCAAATACAAAACTACCCATGTGTTTTCGGCTTGCGAGAGAGAGAGGTCGCGGAACTAAGATCGCTAGACTGATGGCCTAAGGAGTGGGTCGACATGAGGTTCAGCCCGAGAGGGTGAGCCCTAGTCCCATATCCTAACACTCGGCTCGAGAGAGTGAGTGGGGTAAGGTGTAGGATGGCCTTCATGCAGCAAATGGGTGTCCGAGAGGAACCCATTTGAAACGGGGTAAGTTGCCCTAGAGGGAACTTATTTCCATCTAAAGCTTAGCCTTGTCACTATTAGCTTGCAAATTTCCTATCGAAAGCATGTACTCAACGATTTATATCAACTTATGTTGTGATCACACCCCAAGAACTTCTCCCCATACTTGTTTTCCCCTTTAAATTTTGTTGTTTTTATTACACTTGTGACAAACCCCATTTGATATTTGACACATTTGTGTCACTTTTTAGATTTCTAATGTTTTTATTCGTATATGTCTTTAGCTATGACTAATTAGAACTTAATTTTATTTTTCTATTAATTCTCAAAACCACTCCCTTGGGACACGACCCCAACCCTTGGTTGGGTTACTATATTATCGACGATCGTAGACACTCCAACCGTAAATTAGTGTCGTTGGTCACGATAAGCATCAAATCCATGGGAGGAAGGATCCCATGGATGAAAAGACATCATACCTTAGTCACAATTCCCACAAAAGTTTGAAGATTGGGAGGCTTGATCTTGACCTAGCTTCAATCTCCTTCTTCTTCCACCTTCTAGAGAGAGTATTTGAGAGAGGATTTGGATTTTCTTTTGGGAATTCATAGAATGACTTAATTGAGTGAGTTTAGGGGTCTAAAATCCTTATATAGGTTGTGTAGGTTTAGTCAAAATGACACCACATTGATTTAATTAAAACCAAAAAAAGACCCATATGCCCCTAAAATAACTGCTAGCTCTCGATCCATGGAACCTTCACCGACATATAGTCGACTGACCTACGGTCCATCCTGGTCAATCGTCGTCCATGGTCAGAGAGTTTTGAGCCAAACGATGGCCACTGGACTATGGGGTGTGGACCCACCTACGATCTCTAGATCCCACCATGGTCCATGGCTGGACCAATTTCTAAACTACCTGCCCATGGCCCACCTACGACCCATTGGTCAACCCACGGGCCGTGGTTGGCTCCTGTGGATGGCACTTGCAACCTCTGTAAGGTAGGTGAAGTTGCTTTGATAGGTCCCGATCTAGTTTATGAAGCTATTGAGAAAGTTCAACTTTTAGAGAAAGGTTCAAAACAGCTCAAAGTCGACAAAAGTTTTATGTCAGATGTTAGAAGAATGGATCTTGAGTTCGATGTTCATGATTGGGTTTACTTGAAAATCTCACCTATGAAGGGGGTAATGAGGTTTGGTAAGAAAGGGAAGCTTAGTCCCCGGTATGTTGGCCCATATCAACTTTTGAGGCGTATTAAGGTTGCCTATGAGTTAGATTTGCCAAATGAGTTGGCATCGGTGCATCCGGTTTTCCATGTCCCTATGCTTAAGAAGTGTGTTGGAGATCCGACATCCATAATTCCCCTAGAAGGGTTGAGAGTTGATGAAAGTCTCTCTTATGAGGAAGTTCCAGTTGACATTTTAGACCGGCAAGTTAAGAAGTTAAGGAATAAGGAAGTTCCTTCCGTAAAAGTATTGTGGAGGAATCATTTAGTTAAGGGTGCTACTTCGGAGGCCGAGGCTGATATGATGTTCCGATATCCTCATATTTTTCCTTCTACCCCTACTCTAGCATGAGGTAATGAGTTCCTCTTGTTTTGTTCTATATTTAGGAGTCATGTGTGATTTATGTGTTTCCATGATTCCCTTATGATTATGTATGTTCATGAAAGCTTATATTTAGAAAGAAAATGAGTTTATATGATTAACTTTCCTTATGTTAGTGTGCATTGAGTATGAGTTTCCTATTGACTTCATGAGATGAATTAATGAACATGTTTTAATTATGCATTTGAGAGTAAATTGCATATTGGCTCCATGAGATTTTGTTGAGCATGCTTTAAAGCTTGGAGAAGGTAGTTCTTCCTAGAACATGAGAAATGTTGAAAGTTTCATGCATGATGGGTTGTTAGATGTAGTTCTTACTTCCTTGTGTTTCATTTGAGTATGTTGAGTTTGGAGTTGATGTCCCCTGCTTATTTATGTGCATTGCATGCATAATAGGCTGATAGAGTTAAGTCACCCCTTTTGTGATGTTTCGGAAACGTCCTAACTTGGAATCGATAGTTCCTCCTCGGTTGTATACATTGCATTGATTAGGTTGGGTTGATAATTTCTCTCCTACTCTTTTACAATCAGTTTAAGTCTCATTCGAGGATGAATGGTCCTAAGGGGGAGATATTGTAAAGCCCCGTATCTGGAAAAGGGAAATGAACCTGATTTTGGGAAGTTGCAGGTGCCAGCCACAGAGGCCAACCACGGCCGTGGGTGGAACCACAGACCGTAGGTGTGGTTCGTGGGTTGGAGTCCCAAATCATGGTCTCTAATGACCAAATAACGGTCCACCAGGATGGACCATAGGTCAGACCGCGGCCCACGCTTGGGTCCGTCGATGGGTCACTCAGAAAATGTCCAAGGATGGACCACGGAACGGACCTATGGTCCGTAGATCGGTCCATGCTCCGTGGTCCAGTGACCGTAGTTCAGGGCCAAAATCTCTAACCACCAACCATGGTTCACCTAGATGGGTAGGTCCATCTACAGTCCGTTGACTGGGTCCGTCAGTTGGTAGGTCGGTGACAACTAATGGTTAACTTAGGGGTAGTTGGGTATTTTCCTAATTAATTAGTTCCTATACTATGTCATCTTAACTATATCTAAGACACCCTATATAAGCCATTTTACCCCAAATTAGACCCATTTAGTCCACTCTTCCAAAATTCACAAAAGAAAACCAATTCCTTCAAATATTCTCTCTCTAGGAACTTGGAGAAGAAGAAGGAGGATTCATCTAGGGTTTCAAGCTAAGGGTCAAATTCCTCCATTGAAGGCTAGCAATTGGAGTTAAGGTCGATGGGTAGCTTCCATCCATGGAGTCCTCTCAAAACCTTCAATTTCAAAAGATAGAAATCCCCAAAAGTTAGGGTTTAATTCAAAAGTCATGGGTTCCTTTCAAACTTGATTTTTATGATTGAATTGAGTTATATTAATCATGAATTGATGATTTCCTATGGTGTTTATGATGTCTCAAAATCAATGATATGGTGTGGGTCTTTGTTGATGAAAGAGGAATTTTATGAATTAATGCATGAGGTGATAGAATCACATGAATTATAATGATATCCATGTCTAATGCTTAAAATATAGATGTGTTGATTGAAAGTAAGTTGTGAACCTCAAGGAGGTAAAGTATGAGATTATGCATGTTTTATGAAGGTTATGTAAATGCTTTAAGAACACTTTGAGAGTAAAGTGTCAATGATTATGTTGTTGTTGTGGGCTGATTGAGAGGATATTCTCATGAAGTCATATGAACATTAATGTGAAAGGTTTTCTCACAATAGTAAGGATCCTAAGGTTGAAAGGCTTTTCTCACCTAATTGAATCTAAGAGTAAAAGTGATAATGGATGGTGATGAGTGCTCACGCATGATCTAATGAACTAACTTGGATTGGTTGTTAAGGAAATCCATCCATGATACATGAGTGAAAACTTAATAACTAATTGTGGGATTTATGCTTAGCACCGAGTGGATATTGAAATGAGACGGAGGCTCACACAAAGTTGAGTCCGGGCTTCCAAATAGGAACTCTCACGTAGGAGAGTCCGGGTTTCCCAAGTATGTCTCATGAGATGGAAGCCTTCACGTAGTTGATGTCTAGATTTCTAGTAGCAATCATTGTATCCCATAACTACGTTCCCCCGTAGGTTATTAGCTCGTGGATCCACTTAAGCTAGAAGTTCATGGTTCTACCTTAGGCAAGTAGAACAACCCTTTCGGTGTGGGAGACACCGGGTGATCATGTTTTAGCTCACATTGTCTCTCTGTCGATTAAGGCTAATTCTCCCACAACAAGATGACTAATGAACTAAGCTTACTTAAAGAAGTATCCCATATGTGTTGAATGAATTAAAGATGATTAGCTTGCATTGACCATGATGTTATGACCTATGTTTTCCAACTATTTCTTCTATGATGTTTACACTTGGTAAGTTGCATATCGTGAAATGAAATGTCATTCTTAGCATGTTTTAAATATTTTTATGCATAGCTATCATACTTAGTGCATTATGTACTAACACATACTTTTGCCTACATTCTCCCAAATGTAAGGTCCGACAGGCAGGGTTTCCATTCTAGTGGCTAGAGCTTGGACTTATCTCTTTCCGATCTTGGTAAGTGCTCATGGTTTGAGGACGGATTTCCCTTATTGTAGTTTTACTTTCGTATTTCCTTATTGAACATGATGTATGGGCTAGGCCCACTTTCATTCGATTGTAATAGATGGTTATGTTGAGACATGAGTTAGACTTTCGCTTTTCTATAAAATTGTTTTGGACTTAAATGTTGTTTTACTCTTTATTGTTCTACTACTTTATGTTATGAGGACTAAGTGTCTTGTATGAAGTCTTCGGGGTTCTATATGTCATGTTGCATCTAGGGGGAACCCCTGGGTCGTGACAACTATTCTTTTTCTCACTATTTAAAGAATAAAAAAACTGATAAAATGATCTAGTTTCTCTCTCTTCCAAGCTATTGATACTTTCCCAAAAATATCTTTCACAACCCATTTAGTGTCATTAGTCGTGCTCGTCGAACTCATTCGACAAATCATTGTTTTATCTTTTAGCTCGCCTTTTATTGGCCTTAGGCTTCAGGTGTTTGAACTTCAATGGAAGGACTCGATAGAATACACCTTTAATGATCGGCGAGTCACCAAATTCACCTTGTTCATCTAATTTAGCTTTCATTTTCACTAAGCAATATGTCGCTTTCGGCAATGTATTTGGTTTTGCCTTTATTAATTCGGCACATCGCTGATGTGACCTCTCTTTGCCAATGTTCCTTGATACTTGGACAACAAATACTGTCAACTTCGACGATAATCAACCTATTAGGCGGTTCGCCTTTTTGTTTAGGTGATCAACAGTTTGGTGATTTCTACTCTTTTCAGTGTTTTTGACCTCTTTTTTCATTCATTCATCATGACCTTGTCCTTTAGCCTCCGTAATTGCAAAATATCATCAAAATAGGACATAATCAGACATTGAAGATACTAATGATTGAACTAAAAAGCAACAAATGAGTGCAAATTTGCCACTCATCAATAGCCTTGTAGCATAGTAGGATGGCTGAATGATGAAAAACTTCTTCCCAAGAAAGCCTCTTGGCACTGCATGTCATACATCGTGGCAAGCCTTTTCCGATCATGTCTAACCCTATTTTGGTTTAGTACGGATGTTTTGGTCCAAGAGTGTCTCAACAAAATATAAGTACATGTCAAATATGATTTTGAAGGGAGACTAGGCTAAGAGCTAGTGACTATAACCTCGTTCCTAAGTTTTCTTTCTTATTTTATCAAGAGAAGGCCTAAAATAGTCCCTCATCTTTCGTTTAATACTCAAAGTCATCCTTGAGTTTTCACATGGAGCACTAATAGTCCCTCATGTTTGCAATATTGGTGCACTTTTGGTCCTCCTCTAAACTTTTACCTATTTTTTAACATTAATTTTGTTCATAATTTTATGTAAGAGATCTCCCATCGTCTTTTTTTATATATTTAGTAGAAATAGCTAAACTAAGAACATTTTAACATATGACATTGCAAGAAAAGAAAAATATATACTATTGTACGTGAAATCGTCGTGATGAACCTCTCGACTTTACCTGCAATACAATTTCTACTAAACAAAATAAGGTCTTTTTCTTCTCACAATCTCTCACATGGAGTTATTATTTCTACTATATATATAAAATGATGATTAAATATTCCATACATAAATTATGAATAAAATCAATGTTAAAAAATAGGCAATATTTTGAAGGAGGACCAAAAGCGCACCAATATTGCAAACATGAGGGACTATTAATGTTCCATGTGAAAACTCAAGGATGACTTTAAGTCTTAACCCAAATATGGGGGACTATTTTGGGCCTTTTCTGTAATACCCCAGAAACTAGTAAGTTAGACTAGAGAGTTCTAGAGCTTTTCGTGAGAGTTTTAGAGTTTGATTCGAGGGTTAGAGTCGTAAAACGACTTCCCGTACTTGGAATGAATATTTTAGGGGTCTAACGTCAAGGTACAACTCCCCAAGGACCAACCAAGGATCCTTGAAGAGGACCCTAAGTCAAACCCCCAAACTGCCAAAAAATAGTGACCCATGAACGTAGGGTGGCCCACGCTCCGTGGGTGGTGCCTCGTGGACCTAGGCCAAGTTAAGGGGCTGCAAAGCCCAACCTACGAAGACCCAGTATGGTCCGTGGGTCCATCCCCCCCCCCCCCCCGAAGCTGTCCTATTTCGGCCAAAGCAAGGGTAGAGGGGTAAATTCCTTAGTTAGTTAGTTTATTGTACGGTCGTTTTATATGTTTCTAGTAGACCTATATAAGGGTTTCTAAGTTATTAATTAGTCCTTAACACTTCATAAAATCCCCAACCTAAAATCATAGCTAATTTTCCCCCGAATAATTCTCTCTCAAAAACTCCATTAAAGAAGAAGAATAAGAAGAAGAAGAAGAAGAAGGTCAAGTCTAGGGTTCAAGGAGCAGCCTTACCTCTTCAATTTCATGGTTGATCTTCATAAGGTATGTTAGCTTATTGATTAACGTATCAGGGACACTTCATCCAATACTAAGTGTTGACAATCGTTCAATAGTAATATAACCCAACTAAGTGAGTTGGGGTCGATCCCACAAGGAGTAGTACTTCCTTTAAATTCAATAATAAAAGTACAATGACAACCTCTCCAATCAAACAGTTCTTGCACAATTAATGTTCAAATCTCAAATTTCAGGCTTTAACTATCAATTTACACTTCAACACAAATAATCAAATAGTAGAGTAAAACTTGGGGAATTGATCAGCCAAATATTGAATCTCAACGAAATGAATAAACATTATTTCTCATAATGGGATAATTTGTTGCGGGTAGGTCGAACAATATATAAAGTAACTTTCTCTCGAACAATTACCTTTTCTATGTTGAATTCTCTTGAACTTCAACACCAATCGAAAAAAGCCCAACTTTTTTCCCTCATCAAATCTACTCTCTCGAGCTGGATACAAAGGCTGGATCACTTGTTTTCACTCTCTCAAGCTGAAACCAAGGAAACCCACTACTAAGGACGCTAAGATTACCACTTTGGTTCTACACATCTTTCTCAAGCAATTGCACAACACTGAAATTGTTACACGAAATCATGCAATTCAACCTCGAAAAACAGTAACAACTTAGACGCACTTCAAACTAACACCATTATTCGCATTTAAGGAACACCCACTAAGTAAAATTCAACAATTGGCTTCATGATCAAAACCCTAAGTGAAGGGTTTTAGCCACTCATCTTAAAAATAAGAAAATCAAAATTAATTATCACTCTCATTATTGGGTACAACTGAGAATTATAGATGAAAATTAATTGATAATCTCCTCTCGTACAAAATATCTCTTTAAATCTTGCTAAAATTACTAACAAAACCCTTTGGTAGTGTTCTCTCCCTCAATATTTCCTTTCTCTTCTTTTTTGAATGAGTGTCTTTCTCTAGCCAAAACTAATTTAAACAAGTCTGAAGTGTCAATGCTTATGATCACTCGGTAAGGTAAGTCGGTCTAACAACCCTAAAAATGAAATAGGATGAACTAGAGCTTGGCATGTGTTTTGGAAGTTGGTAACTTGTTAAAATGATGAGTTTTGGCTTTTAAAGTTTCATTTGAAGAGTTTTGAGGTCAAACGTCAAGGGACGACCATGACGTTCGGAAACTAGCCTTTTGGTGCTAGTATGTTCTAGCGTGTTTTCATTGAAGTTGGTGTGTTGTTTGAGGTCTAAAACTTGTAGAAGTGACCCTAGTACCTAGATTGACATGTGTAGGGGTTAAACATTCGGGTACGAATCCCCAAGGACCACCCTAAGGGTCCTTGAGGAGGACCCTAAGTTTTGATCCCAAGCTGCCAAAAAGGGGTGAACTACGGCCATGACTTACGGCCAGTAAGTCCTTTGACGCCCCATAAGTCTACCTCTATAAGTCAAGACTTAGCCTAGGGAGCCTTAGCTCCCATGTCCAAGTCTCAGTCACCAACTACGGACTAGCAGGACGCTCCGTAAGCCCACCTACGGTCCATAGGTGGGGTCTCGTAAGCCACCCCTGCAATCTGTTACGTTTTGGCCAACTTGAGGGGTGAGTTGGTAAATTCACCTCCACGTTCCTATTAAGACATGGACGGTTCTTTTATGTATTTTTAGGTATTTTAAGTATATTAAAACTATAATTTCCCTATTTAGAATTCATTCTTCAAATAAAACCCTTCCCTCCCAAAAAGGTTCTCTCTAGAACTCCATTGAAGGTCAAGGTGCAGATCAAGGTAGGGCTATGGATTTTCAAGGGTTTTGTTCTTAAATTTAGTTTGGGTTCATCAAGGTTAAGGTGTGGTGATCCTTTATCTAGGGCAAGCTTCACCCTAGAGTCAATTTCAAAATAGTTTTCAAGTTTCCAATGTTTATGAAAAACCCTAATTCTTACTCAAACTCATGGGTTCTTGCATCAAACGATTTCAATTGATAAGATATTATTATGCTGATGTTTAATTGATGATTTTAAGATGAAAAACTCTATGAACCCATGATTTCACTAAACTCCTAAATTTGGCTTATGAAGTTGGTTTTATGGTTACGATTGGATGATGATGAAATTGTTCTTAGATTGAAATGTATTATTGATTTATATTGTTGTCTATACCTAATTATGGTGAATTTTTTGGGAATTGAGTAATGGTGATTATGCCTTTGGAGAATGGTAAGTTGACCTAACTTCATGTTATAGTAGAATTATTCTTGTATGGATTGATCCACTTGAAAGGTGGAGGTGGTGATATATTGAATGTGATGTGATTATGGCCATGAAGGAATTATATGGTGAATTGAAGTGTTATCATGTTATTGTATAGATGGTTGTATAATGTGAAGGTGTTTATGTGATCTCAATAAAGATCTTGTGTGTAGTATTATTGTATTGTAATGAAAAGTATGTTCTCTCTTAATGATCATGTATGAGGTTGATCTAATGTGAAAGGTCCTCCTAGTATTGTAATGTAATCTTGCACATTGATTTGGTAGGCCTAGGGCATCCTCTTCCTTGTGTAGTTGAATGTGATGTGATGAATGTATCTTAGGACCGGTAGACCAAATGTGGTATCCCCTTCATGAAGTGTGACTGATGTCTTGAATTGGTAGACCTAGTATAGGTGCCCTTTCATGAATGAATGAGTAATGACCTTGAATCGGTAGACCCAATGTAGAAGGCAACCTTCTTGGAAAGTCATGAGGTATCCTTAATGTACCTTGAATTGGAAGACCTAGTGAAAGGGCCCTTTCTTGTGTAATGTACTTTGGGTCGGTAGACCTAGTATTGGTAGCCCTCTCAAGTACAATGAATGTGAATGAAATACTCTATGGGAATGGAGGCTAAGCACCGAGTGGATAGGGTTAGATGGAAACTCTCCCAATAATAGGCTAGAGTTCCAATGAACATCTTCCTACCCCATAACTATGTGCCCACATAGGAGATATATTAGCTAGTGGTCTACACCAACGCTATAATATCATCTAGTTCTACCATAGGCAAGTAGAACACCTCTTTTCGGTGTGGGGGTAGAACACCGGATTCAATGTCTAGCTCTCATGGTCTATGTCGATTAATGTCTACTCCCATCATGTGGGATGTGCAATCTAGTTATTGGATAGGCTCTACAATGTGTAGGTAGTAGTATGGGATGCTGTTTACTCATGGCACGAGTAAGCTTTGAAGATACTAAAGTGAGTTCCCTAAGCCTTAATGGCTAATGAGTGAAAGTCCTCTAAAGGAATGAATGTGTCCTAAATGGCTTAATGAAGATGTTGACTTATTGTCTAAATGAAATGATGAATGAGTAGCTTATATTGATGAAATGATTACTTAGCATGTTGTGTATAAATGGAAAGGTTCTTGTCTATTGTAGCCTTGAGAAATACCTAGGTGTGGTATGAAGAGGTTGTATGGGCGGCCACTTCATGTCTTACTTAGGTGTTCTTAAGGTAACTTTAGATAGAGGTCATAAGAGGTTGAATGGCTTATTGATGTATGTACTTATGGGTTATAGGTGGTTGTTGCATAAATGTGATGTATGAAACTTTATATATTGAATGCGATGATTATTATGCCTTAATATCATGTTATGGAGATTTTATCAAAAATGGCACACAAGTATGATTTGAACTCAAATGTCCTTTTTAGCATGTTTTTGCATGGTCATCATACTTAGTGCTTAATTGTGCTAACCCCATTCTTTATTTTCTACAAAGTGTACGTTCTGGCAAGTGATAGCAATTCTCTAGTGAAGCTTGGGATTAGAAGTTCTCTCAAGATTTATCTTGGTATGTCTTCATATGTTCGAGAACAAGGATTCTATATTTCTAGTTTTGTATTGAGACCCTTGTAATAGACTTTAGCATTTTTGATTGTATAAAGGGTCGTGACCCTGTCTTGTATGTTTGTCCAACGATGGCCATGTGAGACTTAGTCTTCCGCTGTGTCTTTGAAAGATGTTTAACGAGATTTTAAATAGTTGGTTTTAAGTAAAGTTTTAATTCCACACTATTTTTTATTGTGTATGCAATGAATGAGCTAAGAGGCTTGTATTAGACCTCTTCGAGGTCGAGTACGCCGTGTTACGACTAGGGGGTGCTCTCGGGTCATGACAGTGGGGTGTCACCGACAGATCGACGATTCGCCAATTGTTCTTCATCTCGCCTTCATTTTTCGCTTCTTCTTGGTCTAGCTACTGTAACTTTAGGCGATCCAGGTCGCGATCGCCGAATGACTCCGCGATTCGCCCTTTGTCCTTCCATCTGCCCCATAAGCACTTAGTTGAATCTTCTTCAACACTTTTGGAGACTTGGTTGTCCTTCACCGACTAGATCGCCGATACGCCGAATATAGTTGTTGCTCGCCGAATTCACCCCATTTTAGCTCCGGCCTTCTGTAACTTTAGGCGGTATCTTGGCGATTTGGCGATTCGCCGAAATACATTTGTGACTTGGCTATTCACCGAATGTTATCGGCGATCATCAGGTCTTCATTTCTTCATTCCTTTAGCTTGCTTTGTTCCCTTTTTTATCAATAGTGTCCATGCATCATTCCTAATTCCAAATACCTGTAATTCAAGGCTTTACATCATTCATTAGCACAGAACATGCATTTGAGGACACTAATTCTGTTAAAATAAAGTCGTAAATGAGTCTAAACTGTGGAGTCATCAACACCCCTAACTTAAACTTTTGCTAGTCCACAAGTAAAACTTAAGTTCAGCAGTTCAAAAAGGATGTCTCAAATAGTGCTCCATAAGATTTAATCATGAATGCACACAACAAGACTCAACTTACTCACACAATGATCAATTTTGCACTCAAAGACTCAAGTTGTGACTCACCAATATCAACGAATCTCAAGCTCACAACACTTGCTTCAAATGCAAGTTCAAGCTCAACAAAGGTGATTAAATGCCCTCACACAAGGAATGATTCCATATTCACACACGATGGTTCAACAATTTAAAGTTCTGGAATCAAACGCAATGCTCACACTCACAAAGATGAACACAATGTATGATTTTCACCCATAGGTTTCCCCTTATTTTCCAATCGACTTTTGCTTCAGCTCATCTAAGATCAAAAAGGTCTTTTCAAGGTTTGTAATAGTGCTGAGTGCAAAAGTATGATCATTTAGGCTCATAGGCTGTAATCCTCATGAATTGTGATGTGAACAACACCTTCTTTCCTTTTCTTCCTCGTTTTCATTCAAGCTCAAAAGTTACCTCTTATTCATCTTCCATGGACCACTGGAAACCCCATTTTCTTTGTATTTTCACAACTTTATTCCACAACTTTTTCTTTCTTTTTCTTTTTCATTCCTTTCTTACTTTTCTCTTTTTTTTATATGGAGGGGTTCCATTTTTCTCAAAACATGGGCAAAAGGGACTTCTTTTCATTTTCTTGATTTGCCTTTTCTTTTCACCACACCCCCAACTTAGGCTTTTGGCCTAAGTTGGCTATTCAAACCGGCCACAAAACATGAGGATTATGGGTAATGGATCAAGAAAGGTTATGTTTTCATCATGTTTCTTCCAAAAAAGGTTAAGGCTCAAGGGGTGTTCAAGAAGAGTTCGCACACTCACAAGGCAGGCCACAAAAAGAGGTATAATGTCAAATTGGTTCACTCTTTAAAGTTGCCTAAGATCATCTCAAAAAATTGCCTCACTTAATTAACCGGACTAACGGGGCAAATTCTAGGTGTCATCATACATGGTTCACGGTAAGCTTATCACACAAGGCATCGACACCAATGTCAAAACAAGACTCTACACTTTCGCTAGTGTGCAAAGCTCATCACAAGAGACTCAATCCGGTACTTGGCTAGTCACAACGAGATGCAAATAGTTCACATATTGAATATGCAACTTCATTTGGTCTCATCGTAGCAGCACATTCATGTTTTTCAATTATAAGCACTATTCAAGTCATCGGTATTGATCAAAACCGACACTCAAATTTGCAAAAGAACAACCTCATTAAACACAAGTAAGGTGTGTTAAAAAGAGGAGGTTCGCTGAGGACACTGAGTAATGTCCACACCCCCACCAAAAGCAGTTACATTGTCCTCAATGTGGGTAGAGAGCGAGCATTTTACCGCAAACAAAACAAAATAGGCAAAATAAATAAAGACTAACAAGAAATGAAAACAATCTAGTGTGTAATCAAGTAGAGCAGGGTAACGAGGAATCTTCACTAAATGCCCAGTTGGCGATGGAGTGAAACGGTCACCAAATGCTTCGGCGATGCGCCTAATGTTCTTCAAATCTCCCTTAGTTCCAGTAGACTGAACTCCCAAAGAAGGCAGATTGGCGAAGAATGTAGGGGGTCGCCGAACAGATCGGTGATCCGCATAATGAACTCAGAACATCGCCGGTCGATCCTTGAGGGACGTTTTCAGCATTGACAAGAAAGGTCCAGGAAAGTCGGGTCGCCTAAACACATCGGCGAAACGCCGACTGGTGAAGGTGTCCCGCCGAATGTTCCAGAGTCTCAGCCTCATTTTTAGATCTATAAGGCGAACCAAATAGTGCTCATTGAACTAGTTCGGTGACTCGCTAAGCGCATATTTTTCTCGCTCATGATCCCACTCCTGCAAAATCAACACACATTATTTAAAACACTAACACTTGGGTTGCCTCCCAAGAAGCTCCTTATTTAACGTCGTGGTACGACGTGGAAATGCTCTCAAGCATCTTCCAGGTACACCACCTCAATCAAAGAAATATCCTGCATTCTCCAATGTATAATTTCAAGCGTTGCCCATTCACCTTAAATGCAAGGCCCTCTTGACCCTCAACTTCTATGGCACCATTGATGAATACTCTTGTCACTCTAACTAGTCCTGACTATTAGGACTTGAGTTTTCTGGGAAAGAGTCTAAGTTGGGAGTTGTATAGTAACACCCAATCTCCCACCTTGAACTCTCTCTTAAGTATCTTTGCATCGTGCCACTTCTTCATCTTTTCCTTGTAGAGAGTTGAACTTTCGTAAGATTTAAATATGAATTCGTGCAACTCGTTTAACTTTTCTACTCTTTTTTTTGAGGTTTTAGTCCAGTCCAAATTTAGAGCTTTCAATGCCCCATATTGATTTGTGTTCTAACTCGACTGTTAGATGGCTAGACTTCCCAAAAACTAGCTGATACGGAGACATACCGATTGGAGTCTTGTAAGCGGTGTGATACGCCCATAGTGCATCATCAAGATTTATAGACCAATCAGTTCTATTAGCATTCACTGTCTTAGCCAAGATGGTCTTGATCTCTCGGTTTGATACTTCAATTTGACCGCTTGTTTGGGGATGATATGGAGTCGCTACTTTGTGTTTCACCCCATACTTACTCAATGCAGATGAGAACCATTTGTCGCAAAAGTGGGAACCACCATCACTAATAATAGCTCGAGGAGTACCGAATCTAGCAAAGATGTAGCGTTTCAGAAATTGAACCACACTTCTCCCTTCATTGTTTGGAAGTGCAACAGCTTCTACCCATTTAGAAACATAATCTACTGCCACCAAGATATACTTATTACCAAAGGAACTCATAAATGGGCCCATGAAATCGATTCCCCAAACATCAAATAGCTCGACTTCCAAAATGGGATTAAGAGGTAACTCGTGTCTTTTAGATACTCTACCTTGCTTCTGACATTGGGCGTATTTCTTCACAAATTAATGTGCATCTTTGTAGAGGGATGGCCAGTAGTATCCACTTTGGAGAACTTTAGCGGTTGTACACACACCGCTATGATGGCCCCCAACCGGTGAAGCATGACAATCATGGAGAATTTCCACCGCCTATTCTTCCGAAACACACCGTCTGATGATATGATCTACACACTCTCGAAACAAGTATGGTTCATCCCAAGAGTACTTTTTAACGTTGAACATGAACCTCTTTTGTTGGTAGAAGTTCAGCTCATCCGGCATTAATCCACACACTATGTAATTGGTGAAATCTGTACACCAAGGAGTTTGTTTGAGAGTTATTGAAAACACTTGTTCATCGGGGAAGGAATCGTCTATGTCAACCTCAGGCTCGTCATTCTCCTTGCCCTCTAACCTAGATAAGTGGTCAACCACCTGATTTTTCGCAACCTCTTCTATCTTTGACCTCAAAGTCAAATACTTGCAATAGGAGCACCACCTTATCAACCTTGGTTTTGCATCCTTCTTTGCCATTAGGTAACAAAGTGCAGCATGATCAGTGTGAACAATTACTTTAGTGTCTAACAAGTATGCCCGGAGTTTGTCAAATGCATAGACTACCACAAGCAACTCTTGTTCAATCACGGTATAATTACGCTGAGCACTGTTTAGAGTCTTTCTTGCGTAATAAATTGGGTGAAAAAGTTTATTTTTTCTTCTGCCCCAGCACAACACCCAATGTTGTTCCACTTGCATCACACATCACTTCGAAAGATTCTGACCAATCAGAACTGATAATGACTGGGGTCGATACTATTTTTTCCTTCAAGCACCAAAAAGCGACCATACAAGCATCATCAAATTGGAATTTCACCTCTTTCTCTAAGAGCTTGCATAAAGGACGTGCAATCTTTGAGAAGTCTTTTTTAAACCTCCGATAGAAACCGGCATGTCCTAAGAAAATACGAACTCCCTTTACCGAAATTGGTGGCGGCAATTTCTCAATAACTTCAACATTTGCTTTATCAACCTCCAGCCTCTTTTACGACACCTTGTGACAAAGTACTATTCCTTCTTTAACCATGAAGTGACATTTTTCCCAGTTGAGGACCAAGTTCGTCTCCACACATCTTTGGAGAACTTGTCTTAAGTGTTCTAAGCATGTCTCAAAGGTATCACCCACAATTGAGAAGTCATCCATAAATACCTCCATTGAATCTTCTACCATGTCGGCAAAAATCGATAGCATGCAACGTTGGAAGGTTGTCGGAGCATTGCACAACCCGAAGGGCATCCTTTTAAAGGAAAAAGTCCAATAGGGGCATGAGAAGGTGGTTTTCTCTTTGTCTTCCGGTGCGATAGAGATTTGGTTGTAGCCGAAATACCCATCTAAAAAGCAGTACCAACCCCTCTCTGATAGCTGGTCAAGAATTTGATCCATGACAGGCATAGGAAAGTGATCCTTTTCATTCCACAAATTTAGCTTTCGATAATCCATGCATACTCTCCACCCGGTCACCGATCTAGTCGGCACAAGCTCCCCCTTTTTATTTGGGACTACGGTGGTACCTCCCTTTTTCGGTACACATTGCACCGGACTTACCCATTTGCTATCTGCAATAGGATAGATCACACTTGCGTCCAACCACTTGATGATCTCCTTTTTTACCACTTCTTGTATTGGTGGGTTCAATCTCCGCTGATGCTCAACACTAGGCTTACACCCATTTTCAAGTTGGATTTTGTGAGTACAAATACCAGGAGGGATGCCTACTATATCAGCGATGGTCCATCCTATATCTTTTTATGTTTTCGCAACACTTCAAGAAGTAATTTCACCTGCCATTCAAGCAAGTCAGCTGCAATGATCACCGGTAAAGTGTTATTTGCCTCCAAGAAAGCATATCGGAGATGAGAGGGAAGCGCTTTCAATTTCAGATTAGGTGGTTCTTCTGTTGATAGCTTTGCGGGAGGACTCTCCCTATTTTTTAGGTCAATATCCAACTTGATTGGAGTCTTTGAATATCCTCCTAACCCTGTCAAAGCAACTACTACCTCTTCAAAGCCTTGTATTTTGGATTCATCATAATTAGCAAGTACGGCTTCAAGGGGTCCATTCATGCACATCAAATGGCTTACACTAGCCACTGCCTCATCGATAATATCATCAGTAGACACCACATGAATATCACCTGGGTATTTCATGGATTTGCAAATATTAAAGGTTACTTCATCTTCGTTCACCAGAAACTTCAATTCTCCACTTTCAATATCCACCAATGCTCTCCCGGTTACTAAGAAAGGCCTTCCCAAAATAATGGAAACTTCAACATCTATTTCACAATCTAAAATAACAAAATCAACCGGAAAAATGAACTGATCGACCTTCACCAAGATTTCATAAAGTATCCCCACGGGATGTTTGATTGAACGGTCTGCCATCAAGAGTCTCATTGTGGTTGCTTTCGGTTCACCCAACCCAAGTTGTTTGTATATCGCATAGGGCATTAAGTTGATGCTTGCTCCTAGGTTGCATAAAGCTTTAGCGAATTGGAGAATGCCTATGGTGCACGGAATGGTGAATGCCCCAGGATCTTCTCTCTTTTTTATCAGCTCCTTAGTCATAATTGCACTGCAACTATGGGAAACTTCAATTGTCTCAAAATCCAAACTCCTCTTCTTTGTGACCAACTCTTTCATGAACTTGGCGTACCTTGGCATTTTCAACAATGCTTCCACAAGGGGGAGGTTGATTGATAGTGTCTTCAACACCGACAAGAACTTCTTGAAATTCTCATCTTCATTCTTCTTCTTTAAGAGTTGGGGAAATGGTGGAGGTATTTTGGGTAAAGGTTGCATGACTTTTGGAATTTGAACGTGTTGTTCCACTTCCTTTTGTAGTTCTTTGGCAAGGTTTCAATGAATAAGTAACTCTTGTTCGTCCATGCCTTTACCTTCATCATGCTTTTGAGCATCTTCATTTCTCATCACATTACCTATTGCCACCTTTCCTCTACGAGTAACCACATCCAACCCTCTATCATCATCTTTCATCGTTATCTTTTGTTTCAATTGAGCTGATAATAAACTCAGTTGTCCTTCAAGTGTCTTGATGGCATCGGCGTGGAAGTTCACTTTACTGTTCAATGATGAAAAGTCATATTTCATCCCTTTCAACAAATCATCCGAACGTTCAACTTTATCAAGTATGCGAATAGAAGTGTGATGAAAGACCCTTATCTACCTAATTCACCTTATGAATAATAGATCGCAGGAAGTGATAGAATCACTTGAGTCATGATGATATCCTTGTCTAATGTAGAATTCTAGACATGATATTAGGCATGAGTATGAACTTAACATGAAAGGGATTCTCACATAGTGATGGTTCTAGGGTTTTGAGGGCAAATCCAATATGATGAATTATGTATGTTAAGGCTCCAAGAGGGAAGCTTACGAGATAATTCTAGACCATTAGATAGAATGGTTAGGTAAGACCTTACCACTTAATTTACCTCATGAAGGTTTGGATGCATAAAGTGATAGAATCACATGGGTTAGGAGGATATCCATGTCTAGTGCTTGGACCCTAGGTGGGATGATGTAAAGTAAGAATTGAACCTCAAGGAGGTAAAGTATGAGATTAGGCTTGTAGTAATTGAACTACTTGAATTATGATTATATCCATGTCTAATGTAGTCATTCTAGATATGTTGATTTAATATGAGTTTGACTTAGAAAGGGGTAAGAAATGATAGTGTGCATGTTGTATGAAGTTTAGTACATGCTTTAGAGACACTTTGAGAGTAAATGAATTTGCTCATGACCTAGTTATAGTGTTGTTGAAAGGTTAATTCCATATACACACTCATGCATGAATATGATATAATGTGAAAGGTTTGTCATATGTAGTGATTCTAAGGTTGGAAGACTAGTCTCACCTAATTGAATCAAAGGCTCTAGAGCCATCATAAATAGGTCATGGATGGTGATAGTTGCTCACGCATGATCTAAGGAGCTATAGTATGAGTTATGTTGGAATGAGTGTCAAGACATTCTTCTACAAATATGAACTTAAGTCAAGACTTAATGTGAACTCAATGGGACTTAATGCCTAGCACCGAGTGGATATGAATATGAGATGGAAGCTTTTACACTAGTTGAGTCAGGCTTCCCTTGAAAGCTTCTACACTAGTTGAGTCCGGCTTTCCAAATGGGTTCCTTTTACACTAGTTGAGTCTGGGTTCCCAAAGTAGGTATCTCATGAGATGGAAACCTTCTACCATAGTTGAGTTTGAATTTCTAGAAGCAATCTCCTTATCCCATAACTATGTGCCCACATAGGTTACTTAGCTATTGGTTTCACCCAAACTAAAAGTATAGTTCTACTTTCGGCAAATAAAGCAACCCCTTTTCGGTGTGGGGTAAACATCGGATTCTATGTTAGCTCACATGGTCTATGTCGGTTAAGGATTATGTCCCCAATAGGGTAGTAGTATGAACAAGAATAGTAGTTATGAACTATGGGTACTTAAGAAGCCTTACTTAGTATGGGTAAGAGTATGGGATCTTACTTATGTATTGCACAAGTATGCTTTGAAGGTATCTATGATGTGTTCCTTTTATGTTATGGTGACCTATGAGATAAATATGTTGTTGTTTTATGCTTATGGTGTATGTTTGATGGATTGTTGCTATTGTTGCCTTCTATGATATGATTGACTTAAGGTGACAGTTCCCTTGTCTATATGAAGTAAGCAACTAATGAGACCAAAGGAGGGTAAGTATGACTAGGATGATTTCAAGGTTATGCTTAGTGTGAAGGGTAGTATGGGATGTCTTTCATGATTGCACAAGTGTGCTTTGAGGTTACTTAGGAGTATGATGCCCTTATGGTGGAAAAGCTTAAAGACATGACCATGTATATAAACTATGCTTAATATGACCAAAGAGGGATACTTAGTTTGGGTGGTATTATGGGATGCTATTCATGCATTGCACAAGTGTGCTTTCAGGTTACCTGAGAGTAGTTCTATTATGGTATAGATGACTAAGAGTTGAATAATACTTATGTTGGAGACTTTGCTTATTATTATGATATTGTCTCTCATGCTTATAATTGACGTTTTATGAAGTATTTCTGGATTATGTCTTATGTTGACTAACCCTTGTCTTATGCTCTTATGATTATGCTAGCTAACATATTTAGTACATTTTGTACTAACGCATACTTTGCCAACATTCTAATCAAATGTAGGGTTTCGGAGATTGAGTTCCATTCTTGGAGGATAGGTTTCTAAGGAGCAAAGGAGTTGAAGATTTGGTGAGTCCTCATAGCTTCGAGGACAAACCCATTATTTCCTTTATGTCTTTTATTTTCATGTTGAGACTATCGTGTGGGCTGTGTCCCAAAGCTTTTAATTCAAGTTGAGTTTAGATGGTTTGAGACAAAAGTGTAGTAAAGACTTCTGCTTGCTTTTATGAAAAAGACTTCGATTGTAAAGAAAAGTTTTAAACTTTCCGTACTTTTGTATTATCGTATGTTATGGTATGCTAAGTTCTTGTATGAGATCCCTTCGGGGTCAAGTACGCCATGTTACATCTAGGGTATACCCCTGGGTCGTGACATTTTCTCTCTTTTATATTATAGGTTTTTAGTTCTAGGGTTGTGGTACTACATAATTGTTGTAGTTTGAGGCTTGATTTGTTTTCGATTTATCGCAATGGTTTATTTATGTAATTCTTCTCTTAGTCATTTGATTGTCTAACCAATAATTAAATACTATCTGCAAATCTAATCAAACTTTAAAGTGAAATTCTAGATTGCATAGACGACAATTTAACAAGGCGAGTTCTTGAACCTGTACGTTGGAGAACAAATTCTAAATTAGGACATAAATATACTTAATTGTCTTGGTTTATTGTTTTTACAGGAAATTATAATGCTTTCCTGATAATACTAATTCCATAGGAATATAGGTATTAGGTTTAACTTGAATAGGCAAGTAGTGCTTGAAAAATTCTTACGAGCAATATTAATTTTATCAAGCAATAAATCAAAGGGAAAAAGCTCATAAATACTTTTAACCTATGAGAAAAGACTCATAAATTTTATATAACTCTTAAAAAAAAGTCATATGACATTTTTTAATGAGTACTACATTTTAATTCAAAATAATTAAATCCCACCAAAATTTTAAAACCCAAAACCATGACCATCTCGTTTCCACTCTCAAAATTAAACGATAAATCATTTGGCTTTTTCACATCAATTTATTTTGATAGTTGGAAAAGTTTATAGTAAACTTTGATTCTTTCAGAAACTCTTTCAGCACTAGTTGTACATTCACATTTATTTGAAAGGAAAAAGAAAAAAGATCATCTATTTGTAGGTAAATTTAGTGTTAAGAAAGTCATTGACAAGAAGACATTTTTTTCTTACCTAGCTCATTACAAAGTTGTCTTAAAAAAATTGATCAAAATGCAACTAGGGTAAAATTAAGAAAGCTTTATGCGAAATTTAATGGAGGATTTTGGGAAACCAAATCAGTAAAAATAAGAGGAAAAAGAAACTCACCTAGACAGTACAAGAAGGAATGTCATGTGAATCCTTCCAACGACGACAAAAACACATTGATTTGGGTTCTAAAACATACCGTAGGAGTTAGAACCCGTTGTTTAATTTTGCGGGTGAAAACCATGCAGTATCTTTTTCTGAAGAATCAATGTGCTAATAAGGTATGGCAGTACTTTTCCATGGGGGCAGTTCTTGTGATTTTGGATTTTACAATTTGAGTAGTTTTAATTATCAGAATTAAAATTCAGCACCACTTAACTTTTTTAGAGAGTTAAATTTAACCTTAATATGTGTTAATTTGAGGGGTATTTTTGAACCCAAAAATAAACCACATGGATATTTTTAGACTCGGAAGGGTATTTATGAGCCTTTTCCCAAAACCAAATAGATTAGTCAATTCTAGTGAATATCTGAATATGATTGTTAGCAGAGACATAACCTACAATCTCTCGTGTCACCAAATTTCAAAGCCTGTTTAGAATTTAACTATTTAGTTTATTGTAGTAGTGTGTGCCAATCATACTCACGGAAATAATTTGTAATAGCTTAATTTAGTTAATAGATAATAATAATCATAAGTCCAAACCTCTAATTATTGCTTATCGATCACGTATACCTGTGTGCGCGCAGGAATAACTATCAAAAAAAAAAAGTGAATGCCAGAATCAACTATTTGCTTCTAATAAAGCACCAATTGTAGAATGCAAATGATGATTAACTCCTACCAAGAACGGAATTTGAGAAGATTTCTCTTCTAAGAAAAGATGGGTCTTCGACAGGAGGAGGAAACATCATCTGCATTTGCACAAGGAAAATGCTTTCAACGCAAAACCCTCTTTTTGTTTCAACCAAAGCTCCACTAGCAGAATGCATAAGCTCAGGCCTTACACCATACACGAAGATAAAACAGTACAGACCCCATGCCCTCCCTATCTTTCTAATTGCAATCATCAATCCTTTCTCAAAAGGGAAATCAAAACAGACATGACCCTGCACCATTATAACTCTAAAAACAGATACCAGAAGAGTTCAAACGACCTATAAAGATATGTTATCTTTCCAGAGAGATGAAATAAACAGAAATTGAAGCATCAAAGACAATTAAGACATCTGTGCTGTCTCGTACAAGAAGAAAGTACAAGTGCACACTGCACCCACAAAAGTTGGTCAATGTTTCAGATGAGCAATCACTGTGCTTTTCTTTTTGCATCTGTCCATTTCAAAGTAAAATTCAATTTTTGGAACTCAAAGCTTGTTGAGACAACTAGTCGTTACATAAAAGACACTAGAAGAAAACTCAAACAATGAACAAAATTGAAAAAATACTTCAAGATTAACATGTTGCTGTAATTTAAATATAGTCAAAACTACTTAAACATTATTTTTAGACACCTAAGAAGGGCTAATACAATTTATAATTAAAATGTGTGAGGCCACATTCTCTGGAAGAAGGCAACCAGGAAATTGACGAGGCCTGGGTTCAGATTCTACGGAAGTTTAAATCGATAATGAAGAGAAACCACAGAAGTACTTGCACAAACTTCCAACTTACTCACCTATCATCTTCTTCGTACCACAGTATTTTGTGCACGTTGAGCACCAATTGACTGTTGTCCTTGAGCCCCTGCTTGTCCACTAGTCTGTTCTTCAGCCATGTTCATAGCTTGGGTCATAGCATTCATAACAATGAGTCCAAGAGGGATCAAATACATCCACTGAAATAAAAATCACAAGAAAAGAGTAAAAGATGAGTACGGGAAATATTTACAAGAAACTAATTCAATCAGACTCACATATTTAGCCCAGAAAGATCTCTCTGGAGGCTGCACTTCGTCGCCCTCTGCATTTTCTCCAACAACAGCTTCTGAAAATATAGGTGTTCTGTTCCAAAAACATTTTTATTACTGACTAGCTTTAACTTTCAAAGTAAGTTCTAGCTACTTCAAGAAAAGTACTGGGACAAATTCACGGAAATAAGAAATCAGGGAGTATTTTACAAGAAAAACAGAGTTTAAAACTCAAATGAACTATGAATCATCCACAATTAATCTTGTTGATGATGTTGAAGTGAGTACGCCAATGGGGCCTCCCTCAAAATGTCAAAGAGCCCTTCAACTAGTGGAAGTGGATCATCCACCGCTAGCAATGTCAAGGGTCCTCTCAATCTCTATTTCTCGTGAAAACCAAATGAAAAGAGAAAAGGTGGACCTATTGTTTTAGAGAGCCGTGTTGTATCTGCTTTTGCAAGATGGATGTATGATGTAGGACTCCATTTCAATTGTGTTAATTACACGGAGTTCTGGTAGATTCATTGAGGCAATAGGCTGATATGGCCCAGGAATGAAGCCCACCCTATCACGAGGTAAAAGTTCCTTGTCTAAAAATGAGGTGGAAAAGACAAACAAGATGAACCAAAGTAGTTTGCTTTGTCTTGGAAACACAAAGTAGGAAGATGAACCAACCAAACCAGCAGATATTCCGATGGCCTTGGAAACATATTTGGAAAGCCAAAATTGCACACAAAGTAGCTTGCTTTGTCTAGCTATTGGCTAAGGAAGTAGTGCTGACACAAGATAACTTGATGAAAATGAAAAAGGGGACTCCTTTTTGTTCCAGATGTTTTTGGGGAAACTGCAGAACCAGTGGTCCTTCTATTTATACATTGCAAGGTCACAAGTCAACTGTGGAGATTATTCCTCAGACTCAAAAACATATCTTGGTCCATGACAGGGAAAATCACAAAAGCATTACATAGTGGGGAAGAAG
Source organism: Solanum gracilifrons (assembly GCA_029582605.1). Lineage (NCBI taxonomy): Eukaryota > Viridiplantae > Streptophyta > Magnoliopsida > Solanales > Solanaceae > Solanum > Solanum gracilifrons. Next base: position 20,786 of record JAJOOH010007424.1, on the reverse strand, counting down.
TAGGAGTACAAGCTAAGAACAGAAACACCTGAGAATTGTACCTATAGCTATATGGTGGACAATATGAAAGGAGAGGAACCTTAGAGTTTTTGAGAATATGGAGAATACTATACAACAAGTCAAAATGAATTGTATTTTGACTTTATGTTTTTGGTGTAACCAGATAAACTCTAATGATATTGCCCCTATCATTGATGTCTTAGACTCATTATAAGGATAGGACAGTAGATTTTGAGGTCTTTCGTAAATATGGTTTCAGTACACCCATGTACTGTGTTACAGAAATATAAACACTTGCCTGTCAAAAAAGAAAAAAAAGACAATCCTTTAACTTTTATCAAAAAAAAAAAAGAAAAAAAAGACAATCAAGATTGTAGAGAATTATAAGGTTCAATGGAAAACTTATGGATGTTCCATTATGATGGATAAATGGACAGCAAAAAATGGGAAAATGGCATTAATGTTTTGGTGAATTCTCCATGGGAGTGTTCATTGAATCTTATGATGCTAGTGACTCTTCTACTGATTATAATAAAATGTTTAACTTGCTTGCGAAAACTATCTTGAAAATAAGCAAGGAAAATGTCGTACAAGTTGTGACTAATAACACAAGTGAGAATAAGAATGCGGGTGACATGTTGAAGGAAGTGTTGATGTATATTCTCTAGACTCTTTGTGCTGCTCACTGTATCAACTTGATGTTTGTTGACATTTTCAAGAGAGCCATGCATTCTACAGGTGAACAACTTGATATTTAGTTCTCTTTTTTAATCTTCATGGTAATTTTCTATACTTATTAACTAAAAAATTGTTTTTGAACAGTTTTTACTAAGGCTATTAAGATATATTCTTATATCAGTCAAAGGGCGCTGTTGTTGAACATGATGAGGAGATACACAGAGCAAAGAAAATTGGTCAAATCCGCCAACACAAGATTCGCAACAGTTTTTTTGACTTTGTATAGTTTTTATATGCAAAAGAAAAATTTGAAAACCTTGTTTATGTCAACTGAATGGAATGAGAGTGTCTATTCAACTGAATGGAATGAGAGTGTCTATGCAAAGGAAGCTCTTGGGAAAGAAGTTGTGAGACACATCATTGGTCCATATTTTTGGAATGACATTGTTCAAGCACATAAGTTGGTGGTCCTTTAGTTAGTGTACTTTGTTTGGTTGATGGGGAGAAAACACCACCAATGGGCTACACTTATGAGGGCATGGATAGGACCAAAGAAAGTATTGAGAAGGCATTTAATTATGATGACAGGAAATATGGGAGAGTTTTTGAGATCATTGATGCAAGGTGGACGGATCAACTTCATCAATCTTTGCATGCAGCCGGACATATTTCGAATCCATGGCTCTTTTATAAAATAATGACATGAAGACTTTAGACAAGAAGTGTGGCAGGATATCATGCATGTGTTGAGAGGATATCCAGATCCAAATTTGCAAGACAAAATATGGGAGGAGCCTGGTGTGTACATGAAAGTTGATGGGCTACTTGGAATGGAATCAGCCCTTCGAGCAGAAACCTTAAGGTCACCAGGTGAGCATTTCAACTTTTAATTGTGTTTAGAGCTTAAACTTTTAAGTTATTACTTATTAACTTTTAAAATATTCTTCTATAGTTGAATGGTGGATGCAATATGATAATAATGTCCCAAACTAGCAACAATTTGCTATTAGAGTTCAAAGTTTAATTTGTAGCTCATCCAGTTGCGAGAGAAACTGGAGCATGTATGAACATGTGAGAAACTATATTACATTATTACTAAATTTAATACTATCTTAAGTGTCCTAAGTCACCCCTAGTAATTACCTTCAACAACTTCTGTGCACATTCATACGCAGTTTATGGATTACCTTCAAGTTCTAATTTCATTGTTGTCATTACAATACGTACTTCCCATGGAAGTTCTATTCTTGATATGCTATCTGCCTTACATAGTCGGTACATTTTTTCAGTAATAATGTCTGCTTGCTGGGGACGTAGTGTTTCATGCCACAGGTCAAGGTTCACAAGTTGACAAAACCACATAGACAGATTCAGACTACCAGCTGTGAACTGGTGAGCTCCGTCTCTTCCTAGAGTAGCTGAGTCTAGTATTTTGATGTCATATGAATATACAAATTTTTGGGTAGGTTGGGGCCCTGTCCCAACCATAGGATGGTTGTCAGACTCTTGGACGCTTTTGTAGATAGGTGACACTTGCTATGTCAGTTGATATCAGTGGTCTAGTGGTGGCCTATATATATATATAACGATGACTTCATGGCTGAGATGACCATCTCTGTTCTTCCATTATTCCTTACTAGTCGATTGAGAGTTGCAGGTTGGTTTGCTCGGTCAGGTATGGCACTGGGTGCAGATTTGGGGCGTGACACCCCACCGGACTAAATTGACAGATTTGGCTTTTCAATAGTCAAATCAATCAATTTTAAAGATACCAAAGTATATTTGTCTTTTCAATATAAAATCCAAGTATTTGGAAACTATAAGAAAGATACTACTCGTTGGAAATATTTTAAGGTGATAATGTTTAAATTATAATGTTCCTGAGGAATCTCCTTCGAAGTTTAATAAGGTTGCCTTTCTAGAAGAGAAATAACAATCTTTCAGGAGAAATGGTGTAAAACTAACACAACCAGTAGATCATTTTTTTTATTTAAAAAGTCTCATATGATAGTACAAGTTCAGGGTGACACACAGCAAGGCTATGTTGCTCGGATTCTTCAAAAATGTCATCGGGTGCGTCGTCGATCCTTCAAAAGTAGGCAATTTTGGAGGATCCAACATGGGTGCACCAACATTTTTGGAAACTCCGAGCAACTTAGTAGTCAGGTACTTGAAGGTTCTCTCAAGGAGATTACTAGCTAATATGAACTCCCTGATTAAAATATTTATGTAAGTTGATTCGTTACATCTGATAACTTGCTTTATGCAAAAGGAGAATACAAAGTCAAAGGAAAAAGGAAATAAAAATTACAGTGACTTGCCTGGGTGCCTGCTCAGTAGGTTTTAGGACTGTATGCGAGTTAAAGGACCATTTTGCAGGCTGAAACAGAAGCACCAAACATAATATCAGTCATCGGATTAACATCTTATTACATGAAATTCCTTTCCTCTCCAGCACCATAAAAATCTGAGAAGGGAAACAAAGAGATAAAAGAAAAAGTAAAAGAACATATAGGTTTCAATCAAATAACATGTTCATGCACTTGAATTGTTGGGGAAAATACAACTGCCACGTGGTGAAATCATGAGGTACAACTAGCTACAAATATCGATATATGACCATTTCAAAAGAATATTAGTATATGAGGTTTACAAGAATACCCGCAAAAGAAAGGGAGTAAAAGAGATAAATGTGCAAGTTAGGGGAGGTTTGTATGTATTAAGCCTAACGTTAATGATACTTGTTTTCAAGCTATATTTGTGATAATTGTATTTCGAAATCGTGTAGCAGCCCTACAACTCGGGGAAACTTTGTTCATCTTACGGGTTGTACGGGTTAAAAGGTTTATTTCATGATTAGTCCCTAGTTGCTGGTCATGGCTTCAAATTGGGTCATGATAATCATGGTATTAGAGCTTATGTTTTCATAGGATTCTATGAATCATGGAGCAGACCAGCTTCAAATTGGGTCATGATAATCGTGGTATTAGAGCTTGTGTTTTCACAGGATTCTATGAATCATGGAGCAGTGCCAAGTATGGTCTCATTATACGCATATCGTGCACCAATCTAATAAGAAGGAGGCTACAGAATATTTTAGAACCAAATCAGTTCTTTCTTTCAATAGATGCATTTAGTCCCTAGACGCTGATCATGGCTTCAAATTGGGTCGTGATAATCGTGGTATTAGAGCTTATGTTTTCATAGGAACCTATGAATCATGGAGCAGTGCCAGGTATAGTCTCATTAAGCGCATATCGTGCGCCAGACTAATAAGCAGGAGGCTATAGGATATTTTAGAACCAAATCAGTTCTTTCAATAGAAGCATGTAGAGTCACTCTGAGACACTTATATAACTTTTTATGGATATGGCAAGAACTAGGGAATCAGCTACATGTGAAAGAGGAGACGCAACCGTTGGCCCAGAGGTGGCAGCAGACGACAGGGAATCCCCACTAGAGGTCAAGACCAAGGCTGAGACGGGTCATGTCCCAGGACATGTAGGGGCCAAGGTCGAGCCCAATTTGAGCATCCAGGGCACTGGAGTTGCTTGTTGTGTAGAGGCAAGCCCAGTTGGAATGCAACAGGCCATAGAGCTATTAGATGAAATTGCTTCTGGGCAGGCTTAAAAGGAAAGTCGAGAGGTGCAGATAGGCAGACAGACAGTCTACTGGAGGATCTGGACGCTTGTGACTGAACTTTTGAAGTTAAAAACTCCTCTCACCAGGTCTAAGGCAGATGAGGCAGATGAGGCAGATGAGGACCCTCAATAGTTCCTCTTTTGAAAAGGTAAGTAATAGAGGACCCTCAGTAGTTCCTCAAGGGTATTCGAAATGCGACCAAGATCATGAGTATCGGTTCCTTTTTTTGAATTATGCATGAATGATTAAAGATCTGAAACAAAGTCTTAATATCATTAACATTTCTACAAAGATGGCAATTCACCAATTCCATCTATTCACCGCTACCGCCATCACCCACCATTATCAACAACCACCCACAACCACCACTGTTGTCAATCACTACAATCATCTATCACTACCATTCGACACTATTTAAAATCATCATCACCAACCACCATTACCACACCACAACCAATCACTACAACAATTATCACATCAGTCACCACTATATATCTCCAACCACCGTCATCATTCACCACGACCATTACTTCCCGCGATCACCCATCAACTGCCACCATCAACTGCCACCACCAACTACTACCATCAACTTCTACTACCAACCACCGTTATCACCAGCTACTACCCACAACACCATCCTCAATCTACACTCACAACCACCACCGCTAGCCACTGCCACCACCACCAAACGTCATATAATGTATTTTAAATATTAGATTAATTTGTATTTTATCAAACTTCATATTTTTATTTTCTAAATGAAGACAAATTTACACATTCAGATGTTGGAAAAAAAACAATCATAATTTTTTTTTTGATAAAGCAATCTTAATTATTAAGTACACATCTTAACATGGTTGTGGTAGAACGTTCAAACAGTAGAAAAAATAGGAGTTTTTGATGGGAAAAGAAACTTCCACAATCTGTAGATTTTCCTGCTTTTTTGCATATTTTGGTGCACAGCTGCATACAAGATATTGTAGGGCTCATTATCCGCCAAATTTTGAACCATGCACCATGTATCCCGATAGGGATTTCTCGATTATCGCAAACTGTCTAGTTTCTCTATTGCATACCTCCTGTATGGGATGGTATATTTTTCCACAATAGAACACTTCACTAGTAAATAGTATTTAAAAAAAGTTGAGTGAAAATCATTTTGCCTCAATCATTGGGTCTAAAACAAAAAATCAAAGTTTAGCAAATACAGAGGTTTGTTGAAAAAGAAGCTCTGATTTCCATGGAAAATCTAAAAATATTATGTTATTTTCCAAAAGAAATTACCATAGTTAGCTTTTGATAGCAGTTCTTTAGATACTAATAAATGCTATCAGAGGAGAACTCGTAAATTGGGATGACTGTCCAGACTATGTACTTAAGTTACCATTCTGATACCTTAATACTTTCAAATAGAGTAGTATCAATCTATTGCCCTATCAAAATTTCAAGCTCAAATTTGGGTACTACTGATTACACACATGTGATATGCTTCATATAAGTTGGGTTGAAAGGATGGACAGGTTGGAAGGTGGATAGGGGTCTAAGACTTATCGATCATACTTACAAACTTCAATTGACGAGGGTACTGGCATGCACCAGGGGAACCATAATTAACAGCCAGAATATTCACACCATCCTGCAATGAACATATTAAGTCAAATTCCTGACAAGGATAAAAATGAAAGATTTGCACAATAAAGAGTACACTGTATCAACTTAATTAATTTGCATAGTAACAAAAACTCTGACCTCACATGTCTTTACTGAAATTCAAGAGACAATACTTAAACTAGACAAGGTAAACCACCTTTCTGCCTTAAAAGACAAGACAAAATTCAACGCATACTAAGTTGAAAGATAAAGGAAAAAAGTCATGTTCAAAATTTGAGTTTAACTTATTTTCTTTACTTTGTACAGTAGCCGCAGTACTTAACAAAATGCTGTTATCCAAGAAAAAATCATATTCTTAACCAGCTCCATCTAACAACAAAAGAAGAACGAAAGGAAAAATGAAATGGAAAACACATATTATATCAGAACCAACATAGTCAACTTAGGTAATAAGTATAGGGTTGAACATTACCATATGCATGACAAAGTGCTCCTCCAAACCATCCCGTGGAAGACACCTCTGAGGCAAAAATAGTAACAGCAATTAGATAATAAGCATGTCATTTGAAGCTTGCAGTATTCCAAGAAAATACAAGAATGATAAGTCAAAATCACAAAGTAAATTTCACTGCCTGAAACGGAAAATAAAAATATGAGTATAAAGGATGTGTCTGACAAGGGAGAGCTCCCAAGTTAGAAGAAATTCTAAGCAGTCCAGAGCTTTAATTGATAATTCTAGCCCGAGTTAGATGTTTACCCTCCTCAAAAACAGAAACTGGTGCACAGAGCCATAATATGAATGATCTAGCTATCCCTCTTCTCAATTTTATTACTCTGTTTTCCTAGATGTGAACACCTTTGCGGAAAAGTTGTCAAGAAGTCTCTTGACTACTCAATGAATCATTTTAATCTATAAAAATTTACGGCTGTCTGGCTGCTCCGCCGCCTCAGTCTTTAGTCCCCAGTCTCTTCATATTGATCTTTATTTTGTACCTTGGATTTGTCAATTTTTTAAAAGTTATCATCCACAATTATATAAATTTTCCAAGGGAAATATAAACTTTCAGAAGAACAACCCAAACAACGGGGCTTAAAAGGCACATGCAAATCCAGTAGCACCAGGAAGAAGATTAAGTTTCAATATTTCTATTAAAACTCTGAGAAACTACAGCAATTAAAGTTGGGCCATACATGAAACAACTTCTTTTCAGAAAAATAAATTTTACTGGTTAAAATGCCCTGCTAGGTAAAAGAAAACATCTCAAGAAAGTATGTATTAAATCACATGAAAGTTTCTTCCCTGAAAGAAGGTGTCCACATAAAAATGCCCTTGCTAGACAATTGCTCTGTCATTTACCACAATACTCAACTTTTTAACCCTAAGACTTCAATGTCGTAGGGAAACATAAGTACCAATCAAAAAGATTCAATGTCATTAGGCATAAAGGCATGGGCATACATCAGATCACACAAAGGCAAAGTATTCATGTCATTTCAAACTACGCCTTCCTTTTTTTTTTTTTTTGAAATTGGGAACTTTGTGTATTTCTATCAATAATTAAGATCATTCAGTACATTGGCTGTACTTGCACCATATTTACATCAAAAGACTCATAAGAAACTGGAGCTATTCTAGTCTTCTATAGGGAGCTTAATAGATCTAAAATTTCCACAGTTTCTACTGAGTGAGACGTCTACACTAAAAACTATGCCTTCCTTTTGAAATTTCAAATGTACAGACAATACACATCAATGCTGATACTTTTAAACACATTAGTTCCAAACTTACTGCTTTCACTGAGGAAACAACGTATTCTCTGCCAGGAAGGTTCAATACGTTGGATGGTACTCTTATTCTGTAAAAGTCATCACCTTTCAAGAGTTTCTGCATCAAATAAAGTTCACAATGATAAGTCAAAAATACAACAAAGGCAGTATGATTGTACGAATGGAAAATTCAATTACTTCGAAATCCTCCTTCTCTGTTCCATTAAAAGCATTTCTGGAGAAGCGAAGCTTTGTCAGCGTTTGCATCTGTGACAGAAAGTACCAAAGATCTATTACTGGCTGGATGATGAAAAGTCAAACGTCATCCAAGACATACTCAAGTAATTGCCAAAAATCTATTGGTGACAGTAACCAAGTGTTTATAAAAGATCAAAAAAAAATGAAAAGATCCATGGGAGCTGAAGTGGAAAGCGAGAAAAAAAGTTCACGCCTCTTTGAAGTGAAGTGCACAGTTTACAGGTAAAAAGAATAATGTCAAGCAATTATGAATTTAGTACAAAAACATCAAATTGCAATTAAAATAATAAAGCTCAACATCCAATAGACAATATTGCGGATATTACCTACTCCTACGAGCTGATGTTCAAAGAGGCAGCCAATTCTCATCGAAATCAATGCATGGACCACAATTTGAAGTGCAAACTTCTCTTAAGAGCATGGCTCCACCCATGAAGCAATAAGCCCTCGCTTCATCGCTTTAAGCGACAAAGCAATGACTTGTAATAAAACAGACAACCAACAAAGAAGACATACTCTTAGACTCACACTCACCTTGGCTATTAGATCCTCTCTCCAACAATATTTATGAGTCCAATTATATGGAATAACTATTAAGATCACAGGTTCTATAATATTAGAATGACAGTACAAAAAAACTAGAGACTATTCAACGCTTTGAAAAATTTGAATAAAAGTCAGGCTCAAAGCACCATCTTGTTAGTAAATAGTGAAAAAACATTACAAAGTGTAGAGGATTGGTTTCTGTTTAAGAAAGTGACATGATATATGGAACAACATTAAATAAAAAGGACAATTAATCTGGGGCAAAGGGAGTCCAGAGTAGTTTCTAAATATTAGCTAATCACCATCCTCAATAGTCAATAAAGTAACAACTTCCTGCAGTTTGTCTTTTCTTATTAGAAATTCTGTATAGAAATGTGATTGACTTAGACCAGAAATTTGGGACCACTTGTGCTGCTTTTTGTTAATTTCTTTGAACATAGTTATTTACCCTTTTAAAGAAGAAAAAGTTAGCATGGACCTGTGATGATAATCGGAACAATTCTCCAGTCACAATGTGCGAAACAGACAGTGTTTACTTTGGAATACAGATTTCTGGAGGAATTTTATATTTGAAGTGTAAAATCTTCCCCTTTTATAAGTCAAAATACTTGCATTGGCAGCACAATGAAGCAGTGTGCACAATCATCAATCAAGTTAGTTCAACTATTCAATCACAATCTTCCTTTGAAATTTTATTTTTTTGAAATAGGTAACTATCTTCCTTGAAATTATGTGCTTAACAATGAGATTGTGTCTTTTGTATTTCTTGTCCTTGCATTTTGCAATTGCTAAATAGACTAAGAATTCTTGGAAAATCATGTAGAAAGTGATTTACCCCAAAATACTCTGCAATGCCTAGGAAGCATCATTACTTTGCACATACATCCACTAATGCAGTAAGTGATTTATCAGAATTTGGAGTGAAGGTGTTTAAAAAGATGAGATAGACCTAAAATCACATGGATTGAAGTTGTCACGGAAGACCTACATCTCTTGGAACATGCAGACTTAGCGGAAGACCGGGCACAATAGAATAAAACGATCTATATAGGCAATATCAATTAGTTAGGAATATATTCTAGTCGCGTTAGCCCATTTGCTTTAGGTCCTATGCTTTCTAGGAGTTTTTCTTAACCTTATTAGAGGTTTTTATGCTAGATATAGAAAACTTCTAGGATCTTTATTGTTATTTTGTATAATGTTAGGCTTGAGATGAATTTAAATGAAGAAACATGGTAAGTGAGGATTCATATTGCTAAGGCCCGACTTTCTTGGGACTGGGGCATAATCGTTGTTGTTGTTGTAATTAAAGGTCGAACGAATGACTATTTTTATACAATTATGAGCACCAACAACATACCCAGTGAAACCCCACTAGTCTAAAGTAAACAGAAGCATATGTGCCCAGATATACATGATATACCTTAATATAGGGTAAAACGTCAGACAAGCAACTATAGCTTATCTAGTTCTCATCAGATACTTCTTGTACAATGCCCAAGTATAAGCTCATTCCCACCTAAACAAAAATGTGCACCAATAGCCATCGTTCCTTACCAACTACAACACTTGAATTAAATACTATTGCAAGGCACCCAATAATTTTGAGTAGAAACAAGTGTAACTCTTGCGCCCTGCCCATCAATATTCAAACAACACTTGTGCTTTGCAAGTGACATCTTGAAGTCATTATTGTGTACAAATATCTATTTTAAAGGAGTGGTTAGTCGCATTACTTTTTTTGCTTTTTATCAAGATAAGGTGCCACATTACTATTCTTTTATCAGGCTGCAAATCGAAATTATGGTTCTGTGAAATAAACACACAACTTGCTGATATCAATCTGTTTTCTGCAACTTCATATTATTCAATATCTATAATAAAAATTAGTTATTAGGACAGTTACAAGAAATACTACTACTTCAAATTAGTTAATACCAATCTGTTTTCAGCAAATAAAAAATGATAGTACTAATTAATATCAATCTGTTTTCAGCAAAAAAATAAAATAGTTAAGGAGACAATCAATCATAACAATTGTTTGAAAAAAAAGTAAGTGATTAACAATCACCTGGGAACCATGAGAAGAAGATTTGAGGCGAGCAGTAAAGGTGCCGGCAGGGGAGAAGTTGGAGTCACCAAAGGCATGTTCCAGAGGGAACTGGATCTTTGAATCTGAATCAGAGACCGACCTCTTCCGGGTCGACTGAGGTGTTGCTGCGTTGACGTTGTTGGGATCGGAACGGGATCGGGATCGGGATCGGATTCCACCTTCGAGACCAAACTCTTCATCGTCGATGAGAAGCTCGTCGGACTGGAAGCCACGAGACGTTGTAAGGATCAACAGCAGGAAGAAACCGGCTGCAACTACAGATTTGGTTCTCATTCTTGAAGGATTTTTAGGAGTGCGGACTAGCCGGGGTAAACACTTGAGTTCACAAGTAGTAGACCAGTAGAATTCTTCCTCTGGATTCCTGGGCTAAATAAGTGTAGTAAAATGTAAAACTTATATAAATATTTCATATCCTAAATACATGTTATTTCTTTTTCTTTTTTTTTTTTTCCTTAAAATTACAAAAATTTCAATCAACGCTTAGATACATTGTAACGACCCAGGGTACCCCTAGATGTAAATGGTGTATAGAACCCCAAAAAAGTCCATACGAGCCACTTTTAGATCTCATAACATAAGAAATAAAATAATAAGAGTAAAAATAAACCAAGTCCAAAACATTTTATAAAACGAAAAGCGGAAGTCTAAACTCTTATCTCATCATAATCTTTTAATACAATAGAATGAAATTGGGCCTAGCACATACATCATGTTCAAAGGGAAATACAAGAAATGGAACTAAACAATAAGAGTTCGTCCTCGAAGCATGAGGACTCACCAAAGCTTGGGAACCAATCAAATCACCAACTAGCTATGAAATTGAGCACCCTTCATATCGGACCCTACATTTGGGGAAAATTTAGGCAAGAGTATGCATTAATGCAAAACAATGTACCAAGTATGATAGTCATGCATAAAACATTTAAATCATGCTAAAAGGGACATTGCATTTCATGACATGCCATTGACCAAGCTAAAACATGATATAAAAGAGTTATAAAACATAAGTCATAAAATCATGGTCAATGCAAACTAACTTCATCTTTAAAACCTTTGAATTCATATGTGATACTTCTTGAAGTAACCTTAGTTCATTATTACTTGTGGGGAATTAGCCTTAACCGACATGTAAGACCATGTGAGCTATCAACATGAAATTCGGTGTCTACCCTACACTGAAAAGAGGTGTCCTACTTGCCGAAGGTAGAACCTTGAACTTCTAGCTTAAGTGGATCCACTAGCTAATTAACCTATGTGGCACATAGTTATGGGATAAGGAGATTGCTACTAGAAACCCGACCTCTACTAACGGGGGAGCTTCCATCTCATGAGATTACTTTGAAAACCCGGCCTCTACTACTGGAGAGCTTCCATCTCACTATCAATATCCACTCGGTGCTAAGCATAAATTCTCATGGAATAGTCATTTCTTACTTGACTTCATTGCTCATGAAAAGGTGCCCTTGGACAACCAATTCAAGCTACTTTCATTAAGATAGCTCCTTGTCTTTGATTCAATTAGGTGAGAAAGCATTTCGACCTAAGAATCCTTTCTATGTGAGAAAACCTTTCACATCATGCTATTATGTGTTTTAGTGAGAGTATCCTTTCACAACACAACATCATCATTGGTACTTTACTCTCAAAGCACCCTTAAAACATTTGCATAGTTTTCATAAGAAAATGCACAATTCCATAGTTTACCTCTTGAGGTCAAAACCCACTTTCAATAATCAACATTTTAAAAACATGGGTTAGATATGAATTTCATCATAAATACATGTAAAGCTTGCAATACATGCTCAATTTCATAAAACTCTTCCTTGAAGATCAAAAATCCCACATCATATCATTCATAACTTGAAAACATAGGGATTACATTGGTTCATAGGGGAAATCATCATAAAGATCATCATGTATCATCAATTCATGCATAAGAGATCATAATTCAATCATTTAAATCAACATTAAAGAGAACCCATCATAATTGAAGAAAACCCTAACTCAATTGGGGAATTCTAACTTTGAAATAGAGGAATTTGAGAACTCCATGAATGAAATGAATTCATGGATGAAAACTATCATACCTTGAGTCCAAATTCTAGCCTTCAATGGAGGAATTGGAACCTTAGCTTGAAACCCTAGGTGAATCCTTTTTCTTCTTCTTTTTCTTCTTCAAGTTTCTAGAGAGAATATTTGGAGAGGAATTGGTTTTCTTTTGGGAATTTGGAAGAATGAAGTATATGGGGTGAATTTGGAGGTTAAAAGACTTATATAGGGGTCCTAAACATAGGCAAAACGAAATAGTATAGAAACTAATTAATTAGGAAAAGACCCAACTGTCCCTAAAAATAACTGACAGCTTGTGACCCATGGACCCAGTCAACGGACCATGGTCTGACCCACGGCCCATCCTGGTGGACCATCATTCATGGTCAGAAAATGTGCTTTTGGGGCTTTAAACCACGAACCCCCAACCACGGACCGTGGTCTGACCAACGGTCCATTAGTCAGGCCATGATTCTTGGCCCTCATACCAGTGCTAGGCAGGCCAACCACGGACCACACAATAGATAAAGAGGCTGGTGATATAAATTTCTTTGATGCAGCATCTGATGACATTGTTTGTGTCAAAGGTGCCGATAAGGATGCCCATACTCTTACTGTGGTTAAGTCAAATTTACCTAAATTGAAAGTCAAACTACATAACTAATACAAATAATGCAGAGGTGAAGGAGAAATAATTATATAAGGATAAAGGAATGCTCGTCACTATAATGACAAAATATAAAATAGAGCAGACCATTAATTTCAGAGTAAAGATCTGATAATAAAAGGTATGAAATTATATGTATTGTGTTGCGTAATCATTTTTTAGGTTGTGTTTTCTAGATGGATAGATTTATCATGATGCATTACTGTTTATATATTTTATTTTAATTGATAAGTACTATATTTTTAGTAGATACAATGAATATGTAATTGATGCACTTAAGATGTTTGATTGTGGTCGATACATTATTGTGTGGTAGTTTATATATATATCAGAAGCATATATGTATCATGCCCATAAAATTGCGCATGATATATTATTATTTATGCGTCTTATTCTATTTTTAAAATATTGTAGTTTGTATAAAAAATAGTATACATGTACGTGTTGTCCATAAGATTTATATTTGTGAAGGATACATTACGCTGTAGTCATTAATATGTATAATCTACATATAATAAAATTTAAAATTTGTTGAATATGATATACATTGCGCTAAACAAATAGTGCAGCTGTCTTAAAATGTTACTCGGAGGACTGTGCTTGGACTATGAAAGCATCTTGTAGGATAAACTATGATGTACAGAGTGAGATATTTCAATGGTGTACATACATGTTCTTTGAGAGAAAGGATATTCAACAAAGTTCAAGCAATGGTGGTCTTTGTTAGTGGTGTCACTACTCCAAAATTGATTAATGATAAAAGAATTTACACTTCAAATGATGATGTTAAAGTTTCCTATAGGATTGATAATATGTACCAAAAAGTGTGGCATGCTAAGGACCATACAATATAGACGTTAAGGGAAAAACCTGTAGATGGATATAGACAGATGCCTAAATACATTCATATGCTAAATATTGTGTATCCAAACTCATATGTAAGGATGCACAGGTCACCCAACAATGATTTCATATGCATGTTCATAGCATTAAGATCATTAATGAAGGGGTTTGAATACTACAGATCGGTAGTTATTGTTGACGATGCTCATCTGAATAGAGCTTACAAAGAGACATTTATATCGACAAGCACACTAGATAGGATAGGTATATTTTTTGTAATTATTGCATCTATTAATGTGTATTAATTATGTCTTCTGAAATCATAATTGTATGTATATTTATTTGATACATTGGTTAATTATCAAAAATCATATTTATAAATTATTTTGGTGAGTTTTGAGTTTTCTGTTTAGGTTGCATATTGTCATTAGCTTATGGAGTTGTTGACACATAATATGATTGTCCATGGTCATTATTCTTTCAACAATTTAAAACTGCATACGGAGAGCGAAAAAATATGTGTGTTATATTGGATAAAAATAAAAATATAATCAAGAGTGTAAGTGGTGTGTTTCTCAATGTTCTTCATTATGCATGCATTTAGCATGTTTGAAAAAATGTTTGCACAAACTACAGGATGAGCAGAACTATACTAAGTGACTTGTACTACTCAATGGTATAGACTTGCAGAAAAGAAAATTTTGAAAAAAATTAATGACTAAAGTAGATAAAGTTGATCACAGGGTGAAGGAGTACCTTGAAAGTGTTCGGTATGAAAAGCGGTCAAGAGTTCAAGCAATATTAAAGTGAGGACGTATGATGACTTCTAAGATCGCAGAATGTATTAATGGATGTCTTGTTGAAGTACGACAACTACTTATATTAGACTTCTTGGAAGAGGCTAGAACTATATTTCGTGCTAAGAACTGCAAAAATAGAGAATAGCCTCGTCTCAAAGAATATATTAAGAAGAAAAATTAAAGATATTTTTGGTGTAGGTACATAAAAAAGTTCGAGAATGATGATATGTATCGGATCATATTTATATTCTAAATATAACGTAGGTCCTAGGCCTCTACTGACTAGACAACTTTGAGTCTTTGCTCTTTAATTTAATCTCTACTTAATTAAGTTTAAAATTAAAAGATATTGTAATAGATACTCTATCAAACAATACAACAAAACCTATACAAACACACATATTAATGCTTAAGATCAAACAAAATGGCAACAAGGTTTTACATTATTTTCTTCTTGATGAAGAATTAAAGTGTTTCTTGAAGAACATATTTGCGAAAGAAATATTTTCATAGTAATATATTTTGAAGTAATATTTTAAAAGTAAAAAAAGGAAAATTAACCGAACCGTATTGATACCGAAGAGAAGCCGATATGATTGGGATGGTTTTAAAAAATCTAATTTATGTTTTATATTATAATATAACCAAAAAATTGAGATGATATAATTTTTTTAAAAATAACCGACCGGGCCGTACCATTGGCACTCTCAGGTGGAACCACACAATATTATTATATTGTAAAGATATTATTTAATTTATAAATTAATAATTATTAATTTAAAGAGTATTTTTAGATTCAGTAAAGGTTAATTTTGACTACATGAAAATTATTGTATCTTACTAATTTATGGATCATATTTATTGAATTCATATAAGAAAAATAATTTTATTATACATAAAGTACAATGAATACAATAAAATCATTGTATCTTACAAAATTATGTATCGTATTTACTGAATTCACATAAAAAATAAATTTATTATACATAAAATATAATGTCTGGTGAAGTTCGAAAAGACAACACCGAAACTTGTGGATGCAATAAGAAAAGTTGGAGATGAGCTTCAACTAGATTTATATTGTTAACAAAAAATAAAACACAATAGAATCATATTTCACTAAAATGTCTTATATGTATATATATATATTTATTATTTTACAAAATTATTAATTTATAATATTAATGGGACCATATATTTGTAGGGGTCTTTTGAAAATATATTATCTTATCGAAATAGATGATTTTTTCCATTGGCCCAGGTCGAGGCCGAAGAAAAATATTATCTTAGAGAGGTTATTAATTTACCGAGTATTAATTTAGTGAGATTTTATTGTATATATTTTCTGTTATTTGTTAAATCATGGGTAATAGCATATTTGTATATGATATGAAGTATAGAAATAAATTTAACTAATGTACCGTTTAACCGTTTGATGGGATGTGCTTGGTATATCTGAAAAGTTTAATTTGATAACTGACTATCTTAATGTTAACAGGTTGTTGCTTTATCGAGTTTTTTGGCCAAAATCATCCTTAAACTATACCCTAAACCTAAACTACATCCTCAAATTATCTTTTTTGACAAAAAATATCCTCTAAGTATTTGAAAGTTAATAATTTTCATCCTTCTGTTAAATATCATCAAAAAAACAAAAGAAAATCCTGCAAAAACAAGAGCAGTTCACATGACTATCAACAAAAGTTTTCTTGCATAATTTCATTATGTACTATAAGAAGTTCCTGAAAAAAATATTAAAAATCTTAGATACCATTGCTTACTAAACAAAAAATATTTGAAAGGAGTGAGGATACATGATATGCTCTTTTTCTCATTTAATAATGGAAAAAAGTTGGAGCTTAATTATCTTTACCTTTTTCAAAGCCAAACTGTATTCAATCAATATTTTTTGGGCCAATTTAATATTCAAGTGATCAAAATATTGAGTACGTCTCGCGTTTGAGTTTCATTCTATATTTTTAGAAGCGAAAGTCTCCAACAAACA
This sequence comes from Solanum gracilifrons, assembly GCA_029582605.1. Classification (NCBI taxonomy): domain Eukaryota; kingdom Viridiplantae; phylum Streptophyta; class Magnoliopsida; order Solanales; family Solanaceae; genus Solanum; species Solanum gracilifrons. The sequence continues at coordinate 3,807 of JAJOOH010007424.1, read as the reverse complement.
CCGTTTCTAGCATATTCGATTGAGAAGAAACATATTTCAACAAATAATATTTTTAATATCAAATTACATGAAATATAAATGGAAAAACACTATCAAATTAAAATATTTTGCATAATGTTAAATTCAATTATCGAAAAAGTTCACGGTAGTATTTTTGCGTATCTAAGAATAATAATTATGAAGGGATGACTTGATTTTTTGTGGGATCTGTTAGTTTTTTGATAAATTCAAATAGAAGGATGAAAATTGTTCACTTGTAAATACTTAATGGATGTTTTCTGCTAAGAATGATACTTTAAGGATGTCGTTTAAGTTTGGGTATGGTTAAAGGATGATTTTGGCAAAAAAACTTTTGCTTTATCTGAATATGTGTATTCTAATTATAAATCTGGAAGAAGATACATTGTTTGCCTCGAAAGAAAATATGCAACCATGGAAGATTTAAAATTGACTAGATACCTTGTCCATATACAATTATTATTTTGAAAAGTTAGAATGTTACATATATGCATCTATACCGCTCTGATTACTACAAGCCAGAAGCATTAACAAAAACATATGAAGTTTCAATGATTTCAATGTCAGATAAACAGAATTGGTCTATGCCAAAAGAAATTTTAGAAAAGTTGATTCTTGATTGTATTTTGATGAAACATGGGAAAGTCATTGCTTATACTTCAAGACAATTGAAAGTACATGAAAAAACTTATCCGGCTCATTATTTGGAGTTAGTGGCAGTGGTGTTTTCTCTAAAGATTTGGAGACACAACTCATATGGTGTTCATGTAGAGGTGTTCACCGAACACAAAAGTTTGAAGTATGTGTTCACTCAAAAGGATTTGAATCTTTGCCAAAGGAGGTGACTTGAGTTATTGAAGGATTATGCCATGAGTGTCCTATATCATTCCAGAAAGGGGAATGTGGTGGTGGATGCTCTTAGTCAGTTATCGATTGGTAGTATTGCTCATGTTGAGGATGATAAGAAGGAGTTAGTTCACAATGTTCATAGATTGGCCTGATTGGGTGTTCGTTTGGTTGATTCTAATGAAGGTGGTGTAGTTGTTTATAATGGTTATGAATCGTCTTTTATATCGTATGTAAAAGGTAAGTAAGATCTTGATCCAATTATGGTTGAATTAAAGTAGTTGGTTTCTAAAAGAGCCATTGAGGCTTTCTCCTAAGGGAGAGATAGTGTCCTTCAATATCAAGGTCGGTTATGTGTGTTGAATGTTGATGAGTTGATGAATTAGATTCTGATGGAAGCCCCTAGTTCTCGGTATTCTATTCACCCGGGAGCCACCAAGATGTACCATGATTCGCGGGAAGTTATTGGTTGAATGGGATGAAAAAGGATATTGCAGAATTTATGGCTAAATGTTTGAATTGTCAATAAGTGAAAGTTGAGCATTAGAAACTGGGTAGTTATGCTCAAAACATTAGTACTCCTACATGGAAGTGTGAAGATTTAAATATGAATTTCATTACTAGTTTATTGCGCACTCGTTGACAGTTTGACTCAAATTAGGTCATAGTGGACCGAATGACAAATTGGATGAATTTCTTCCCTTTAAGACTTCATTCTCATCGAAAGACTATGCCAAGCTTTATATTAGGGAAATGGTAAGGTTTCATGAGGTGCCTTTGTCCATTATATCTGATCAAGGTGTTTAGTTTTTACATTTGAATTTTGAAAGTCGTTTCAGAAAGGTCTTGGTAATCAAGTGAAACTTAGAACGACTTTCCGTCCTCAGACCAATGGATAAGCTGAGTGTACCATTCAGAATTTGAAGTATATGTTGAGAGCTTGTGTGATTGATTTCAAGGGTAATTGGGATGATTATTTGCCTTTGATTGAGTTTACTTTTAATAATAGTTATTATTCTAGCATTGGGATGTCACCATTTGAGGCTCTTTATGGTAGGAGGTATAGGTCTCCAATCAGCTTGTTTGAAGTTGGTGAGGTCACCTTGATAGGGCTCAAGTTGGTGCATGTTTCTATCGAAAAGGTTCGAATTATTCGTGAGAGGTTGAAAATGGCTCAAAGTGGACAAAAGTCCTATTCTGATGTTATAAGAAGATAAATAGAATTTGATATTGATGATTGGGTCTACTTGAAAATTTCATCCATGAAGGGTCTGATGAGGTTTGGAAAGAAAGGGAAGCTTAGTTCCTTTTATGTGGGCTCATATCAAATTTAAAGTCTTATTGACAAAGTTGCTTATGAACTTGAGTTGCCTAATGATTTAGTATCGATACATCCAGTTTTCCATGTCTCTTTGTTGAAGAAGTGTGTTAGAGATCTGATGTCCATTGTACCTTTGGAAGGTTTGGGAGTTAAAGAGAATCTTTCTTACGAAGAGGTTCTGATTGAGATTTTAGACCGACAAGTTCGGAAGTTGAGAAATAAGGAAGTTGCTTCCATGATGGTTCTTTGGAGGAATCAAATAGTTGAAGGTGCTACTTAAGAGGCCAAAGCCGAAATAACGTACCAGTATCCTCATATCTTCCCCTCCACTCCTATCCTAGCTTGAGGTATTAGTTCCTTGTTCATTCTATTGGATTCATATGTTTTAGTCATTCTCATTTTTTCATATGCATGCATGTTCATGAAAAAATGATCTTGATGTTATGATTTCCCTTGGAATGATTCTCCATGATTATGTACATTTTAATGAAATTTGTATTCATGTTGGGTTGTTAGTTTCTCTCCTACTCTATTCATGATAGATTGAGTCCCATTATACGATAAATGTTCCCAAGGGGGAGATATTGTAACACCTGGAATCTAGAAAAAAAAGGAAAGAAGGCCAAAGAGGTCTACTGGTCCAATTCCACGAGAACAGTCTACAGTTCGTAGGAAATTCTACAGGTAATAGACCAATGTTGTAGGAAGTGGGAAAAAATATTTTGAAAATAAAGCCAGTCTACGGACTGTAGGGATTTTAACGGTTTGTAGAAATGAGTCGTAAGTTTTTCTCCCCAGTCACTTGATCTACAGTTGACCAGTACGGTCCGTAGGTTGCAACTATAGGGCTGATCGACAGTTATTTCAAAGGGTGTTTTGGTCTTTTTCTACACACCTAATTCCTATACTACGTCTTTTTCCCTATAAATATGCCCCTACAACTGATTTTAGTCGTAAATTTACTAATTGTCCTTCATTCCCCCCTAATTCCCAAAGTCCTCTAAAAGGGATTCTCTCCAAGGCTCTTAAGGAATTTCTAGGGTTCTTCATCAATTGCTTGTGGTCATTGAGATTAAGGTAAGTAGGTATATCATCAATGGGTTCCATTCACCCATTGAGTCCCAAAGATTTCACAAATTCGTTAGTTCAATTTTCCTAAATTGGTTAGGTTTTCATTAAATCCAATGGATTCTATTTGTATAAATTAAATTGCTTGATTTTGATCGTATGATGATTGTATTCACTTAATTGCATGCTTTCAAATCAGTTACATTTGAACCCATGCATTGATCATGATTTTGACCATGAAACCTAATTAACATGAATTAATAGAAAAGCAATGAATGGATGAATGATGTTTTTCATGAACTTATGCATGATTTATGAAAAGAAAGATTTTATGATTTAGGTTGCTTTAAGATGAGCATCAATGAAATTGTGAGAGGACTTTCTCACATTTTAAAGAATCATGGCTTGGTGTAAGAATTTCTCATGTATGCTTAATTCAAGATTTAATGAGCTGCTACTCAATGATTTTTTTTTTGCTTGGATAAGTAACTTAATTGTGCTTTTCCATGGATGATATATATATATATATATATATATATATATATATATATATA
>JAJOOH010007423.1:0-17433 GCA_029582605.1 Solanum gracilifrons | reverse complement strand
CCCCCCCCCCCCCCCAACTTTTTTTAATACCCCAAGCTTTTGAAAATTACATTTTTATCCTTTTTCTTTAACAGTAAATATCCCCAATCTTTCATTATTTTTACTCACAAAAATATTCTTCATCTTCTACTCTCTCAACTCTCAAAAGTCTCAAGTCTCGAATATCTTATTCTCTTTTAAATTACAAATTATATTAGTTTGAAAGATTTGGTGGATTACAAATTTGGTCTTTGGAGCTTCAATATTCAACTTTCAATTTTCGGCCATACACGTCTACTTTTTTAAGTAGACGTTTGGTACATTCGTTCCAACTCACTTTTCATTTAGTTATTTATTTGTTTGCATATAATTATTTATTTATTTTTTTTGTGAGTAATTAGTCTCTAGTCTCTACTTATTTAGTTATTTATTTGTTTGCATTACATTTTTGTATTATATATAATTTACTCGCTTTTCAAAGTTGAATATGGATTCCGTTAAAAAAATGTTGACAAAGCTAAAACAACCATAGTTGAGTCATTCACTAATTTATTTAACTCAAATTCCAAGAAAAATAAAAAAATCAGTAGTTCTTCTAAATCTAAAACAAGAAAAGCTACTCAATTAAGAATAAATATGGAAGAGTACACGCATGTTGATGAAACTATTTTTAATATTGACAGTAATAGTGGATTAGATCCTTATCATGAATCTTTACAAAGAAGGTTTGGTAATTTTGATGAGGAATTACTTGAAGATGATGAACATGATAATGTTAATGATTATATTGATACTTTTAATGATGATGAGGATGAAACTGAGCCACTTACGGCTACTACTCCCACACCCAGTCCTGCTCCCACTCCCGCTCCTAGTCTCGCTCTCTTTCGTTGTCCTGCTCCCATTCCCCCCATACATCCTAGGTCTAAGGTAGAACATGCTAAAAAATCAGTTGTGTGGCAATTTATGACTCAGAGTAAAGATAAAACACAAGCTATTTCTAATAAATGTAAACATAGAATGAATCATAAAAATCTAGGAAAATAGGGTGGGACGGGACATTTGAGTAATAATTTAATGAGATGTAGTAAAAATGAATTTTTGCATTCTAAAGTTGTAGCTAAAGCTAAAAAGAATATCTATACTGAAGTCTATTTCTCACGAGAGGGACTCTGGGTAGATCATCAGTAAAAACTTCTAGAAACTCTTTGACTACTGAAACTGACTGAATAGGAGGTATCTCAACACTAGAGTCATTAACTTGGACTAAGTGATAGACACACCCCTTAGAAACGAACTTTCTTGCCTTAAGGTACGAAATGAAACAACCCTTAGGCACTGCTAAACTACTTTTCAACTCTATAACTGGTTCACTGGAAACTAGAACTTAACCACTCGAGTTCTACAATTTATTGATGCATAACAGGCATGAAGCCAGTCCATACCTAGAATGACATCAAAATCTACCATATCTAACTCAACTAAGTCAGGCATGGTACTCTTGTGATTAACTAAAAAGACATAATCACGATAGACTCTCTCTGCTAGAATAGACTCACCATTAGGTGTAGAAACACTGAAGGCTCAAGAAGCTGCTCGGGAAGAACATCCAAAATTAAAGACCTGGATCATACCAGTGACAACATCTGGCGAATCCTCTTGCTCACGGCAACTAGCGATAGCATAAAGACGGTTTGCTTCTCCGCCTGCCCTTGAAGTAGTTCATCTAGATGCAGCTCTACCTGGTGGAACAACTAAAGAAGACTGGGCTCTATTGCCCCCATTACCATTACTCTGTCTGCTCTTAGGATACTCTCTCATAAAATGACCGTTCTGGCCACACGTAAAGCAACTAGTGGAGTCATCACGACACATCCCTAAGTGGCTCCTACCACACTTAGCATATGCAGGAGTCTTAGTACCCCCTTGTGCCTTACTACCTTGCGAATGCACAGGTCTAGGTCTGAAGTTCTGAGAATTCTGACTATCGTACTCGTATTTTTTCCTTGGTGCAGGTGCAATAGCAGATGATGGAGCAGGTCCTTTCTGCTTATGCTGGAAAAAAGACTGGTTCGCATTACTTTTTTGCTACCTGGATTCATTCCCTGATGTCTTAAATATCTTACTCTTAAACTCTTCTATATCCCTCAACTGGTCCTTCTCAACTTGTTGCACATGCATCATTAGCCTTGCTATGCCCATGTAACCTATTCGCATGGCTGCCTTACTTTCCTTACTTGAATGACAAGTCAACCCAACAACTAAAATCATCCTGCTCCTCATGTCGTCAACCATATCTTTGTTTCTCTTAGAGCACAGGGAAAGAAACGCCCCATGAAAGCACTCTCAAAACAGTCCAACTCACAGACGGTTATGCGTAATTACGAGTTAGAAGGAAATTTTTTAGAGATAAACTCTAACGCACGAAATGAATATGAAAGAAGTGAAGAAATTCCTAAATGTTGCAGCCGTCTAATTATAGATTTGGTGCGCTTCACACCGATAACTAGAACTCTACAAACACGGCTTCATAGACTCCCTAGGAATCTTGAACTCTGTGCTCTGATACCAAGTTTGTCACGCCCCGAGCCTTTACCCTAGACGTGGCCAGCACTCTAGAACCATTGCTGGCCCAAACGAACCCTTTGCCTGTCTTACTTACTCAACGGAAGACCTAGACATAAGAAAGAGAATCCGAATACAAGATAACTCAATATGTCTCAAAATGAACTCATAATGTTTTAAAAATAAACATTTAACTTAGCCAAAATGTCAACTCAAATCTGAACATAAGCCAATAACAAAATGATGACGAATGAACTAACATCTGACTGACTATTTATAAAGCCTCTAAAACAACTGAGATGGATGTCGGGATAGGCCCACGACATCCTAATGAGCTAAAATGATAAAGTCATGAAAAAGGGTGATCCTCCGGAATGCAAGGAGGCTCACTAATAACTCTGAAGCTCAATTGGATCAACGATGCGCTGGATGCGGATCTTGGCTACTTGCGTCTGCATCATAATAAGATGCAGGCCAACTGGCATTAGTACATTGAATGTACAAGTATGCGAGTTGAAAGGCTAAACATAACTTAAGCTTGAAAAGGATCTGAAAGAAACACTTACCTTGGCTTTACTCAACTCTTGAGTAACTTAACTCAACTTACTGAACTCATTTCAATATAAAGTAGTTTAAAAACAAGTCCAACATAAAGAAAAGTTGTTTAAAACATGATGTCAACTCTATGTATTTAGAAATACAATAATAACTCTGTATGTATGCAAAGATACAATATGAACTCTGTTTGTATATGAAAATACAAATATTTATGATGTATATAACAATATAAAATATTGTTGTGGGAGTTTCTCTAACCGACAATCATCACTTAAGAGCTATAGTAATGATACAACGCTTCTTGGCCCCACGCTCCCAGGGTCATCCTAAACCTTGCCGGGGTCATAGAACCTGAACTACTAAGTGGATCTACTAGTCTATGCTAAAAAGCACTAAGGGTTCATCTAAAAAGTATGACCCTTTTCTACCCATGATGGCTACATGGTTTCTGGGGATTCTTTGAACGCTCTCCTATATTGATGCTCAACACTACTCCCAAAATATGATACCAGCTCTTTATGTTGAAAACATACTTCTTCTGTTATTTGAGATTAGTGCTCAAAAACATATCTCAAAGGCTATCTTGGCAATCAAAGTTTCCCCTCTTGCTTCATTTAGAAAGTGATTACTCTTTTCTGAAAACAAACCCGAAGGCCCTTTGGAAATCGAGGTTTCCTTTCTTGTATAAATGTGAAAATATTTTAAACCCTTTGGGAATACATAGTCCTCTTATACTTTTGAAGAAATGGACTTCAAACTTTTCTCTTTACTCTTTACTCAACTTGAACTTTAAGTCTTAAAACAAAGTTAAAACATTTGGAAAAAACTTTTGGAAAACTCTGAGAACTTCTCTTGACTTTGATCTTAATTGCTCTTGACTTGACTCTTAACTGATCTTGACTTGACTCTTAACTGATCCTTGAATTGAATTATGGATTCAAGGATTGAGATTAGTGATATAAAAGATCTAATGATGTTTAGGAATGATTTTAGATAGCTAAACATGAGAAAAGACCGAAAAATCAATATTTGAGGGTGGGTCCGCGACGCGGAGGGGTACTTGACGATTTCCTTGTTCCTCCTTCTCTTTTCTCCTCTACTTTCCTCTTCTCTAAAACCCTAAATCTTTTCCAAAAGCGTAAAACTGACCAAGTTCAGTGTAGACCCTCAATTAATTCACAAATACGAATTTAATTAATTGGATAAGGAAATGACTAAAATACCCTTCAAAAATCCGGATTGGACATTTCCTTATTTGAACATCGCAACTTCCAATGTGCGTATCTCACTCATACAAACTCGGATTCGCGTAATCTTGGCGGCGCTGGAAAGATAGTTCCAAGAGCTTCCCAACTATTCCTAGAATTACACCTAACTCATCCTGAGCTAGGACTTATGTCCATTTGAAGTTGACCGAAAACTTACTATTTCCTAACTTAAGTAGATTTCCATATTTCAAAAATGACTATTTCCAGTTCTTATCTTCTTCCTAGCTATTTCAAATTGTGAGATGTTACAAATTATTATTAACAGTACTATTTAATTATTATTAGTAAAACTATAGGCTCTGCGCCTTAATATTTTTTTTATTATTGACTTCAACTTTTGTAACTTTTAAAGTTTGAAATTTATACTTTTAAACTTTTAAAATTTAAATTTAAATTTAAATTTTTAAACTTTTAATGTTTGAAATTTAAATTTTTAAACTTTTAATATTTGAAATTCAATTTTTTAATAAAATTTTAATGTTTGAAATTTAAATTTTTAAACTTTTAAAGTGTGAAATTTAAAATTTTATACTTTTAAAGTTTGAAAGTTTGTATTTTAAACTTTAAAAGTTTAAAAGTATAAATTTTAAACTTTAAAATTATAAATTATTTAATATTATTAGATTAATGTTCCTAATTTTTTAATTTTAATAGGTAATTTTTTAAAAAAATTATAGCCGTTATTTCTGGTTACCGGTCCGGGACGGGTATATGTATATTTTACCGGAACTACCGATTCTGGTCCGGTCCGGTTTCGGTATCTTTCCGCCAAACGCCACCCGGTACCGGTCCGGTTCTGGTCTCTCCCAGTCCGGTAGTGCCGGTTCCGGTCCCGTTGCCACGCTTTCTACTTGCTAGTGTAGATACACATGTAATGCCTGATATAATATAACAAGAAATTCTGTTAACTTACAAAGAAAATGTACAAGGGAGATTATATGGATTTGTAGATTTTAGGGAATGGGACTCAAAAAGAAGAATTACAGAATTATATCATTCAAACGCCAGAAATATGGATAACAACTTGCTGCTCTAGTGATGGGATATTTTATTCACCATGTCCAACTCACATCAACTCATTTGTTTCTGTTACGATGTCATGAAAAAGAGTTAGATTTTTTTTAAAATTAAAGGGCTTCTGTAACAAATTTTGATCAGTGGCATTTATAGTATGTTAAAAGCCTCTTTCCAGTTGGAAAGGTATGCAAGATCACTTGACTTTTGCTCTCTCTATAGTTTATATTTTCTCAATTTAGAATTATATTATGGTTTTATTTCGATCATGAGGTTGTGGTATGATTTAAATTCTTCAAGTCTCCTTATTCATGCCTTAATTAGATACTTCGTACTCTGCTTGTATCTGAACAGAGTAGAATTTCTTTATTAAAAAGGGTATGTTGGTATTTTGTGAATTGTTTTGTCGTCAAGTAAAGCACATCCTTGACAATACCTTCTTCAATGTTTTCGAGGCAAAGATTCCTAAGAACACAAACGTTGAATTTAGAAATAGGATACACAATAAGGATTTGTTGAGCTTTTCTAACAGCATGAGGGTTGTTGTACCAACTAAAATGCTTCACTTATTGCAAGTCTATGCATATCTTTTTGCTAACTCTTTTTTACCTTCTTCAAAATGGGCGGTACTACCTGTAGATAGCCTGCTCAAGGCATCCTCAACAACATTAGCCTTACTTGGGTGATAAAGAATACTCATGTCATAGTATTTGAGTAATTCTAACCACCTCCTATATCTAAGACTAAGCTTTTTCTGACTAAACATATACTGAAGACTTTTGTGATCGGTGAACACATCCACATGAACATCATAAAGATAATGGCGCCATATTTTCAAAGAAAATACTACAGCAACCAACTCTAAGTCATGGGTAGGGTAATTCTTCTCATGAAATTTCAACTGTCTGGAGGCATAAGTTATAACCTTGCCATTCTGCATTAACACACAACCCAAACCAACTCTAGATGCATCACAATACACCACAGAACCTTGAGTACCCTCTGGTAAAGTTAACATTGGGGCAGTAGTCAACGTCTTTTTCAATTCCCAAAAGCTTTTCTCACAAGCTTCAGACCATTGAAATTTTAGTGTCTTCTGAGTTAACTTGGTCAAAAGAGATGATATAGATAAAAATCCCTCGACAAACCTTCTGTAATATTCAGCCAAACCCAAGAAAATCCTAATATCAGCTGAAGATATGGGTCTAGGCCAATTATTCACTGCCTCTATCTTCTGAGTATCAACCTTAATTTCCTCTCCAGACATAATGTGGCCTAAGAATGCCACAGGCTTAAGCCAAAACTCACACTTAGGGAACTTGGCGTACAACTCTCTATCTTTTAAAGTCTTAAGAACTATTCTGAGATGGCTAGCATGATCTTCTTCATTCCTTGAATAAATTAGTATATCATCAATGAAGACGATAACAAGCATATCTAAATAAGGTTTGAAGACTCTATTTGTAAGGTCCATGAACGTTGTAGGCGCATTAGTCAAACCAAAGGACATAACTAAGAACTCATAATGAGTATAACGGGTCCTGAATGTTGTCTTGGGAATATCACACTCCCTTACTTTCAACTTATGGTAGCCAGATCTAAGGTATATCTTACTGAAACATGTAGCACCCTGAAGCTGATTAAAAATATCATCATTTCCTCGAAAGAGGATACTTATTCTAGATAGTAAACTTGTTCAAATGAAGGTAATCTATACACATCCTAAGGGAACCATATTTCTTCCTCACAAATGTGACGGGAGCGCCCCAAGGTGAGATATATGGTAGAATGAAACCTTTCTCTAAAAGATCTTTAAACTGCTCTTTAAGATCTTTCAACTCTGCTGGTGCCATTCTATATGGCGGAATAGATATGGGACAAGTATCTAGAAGAATATCTATACCGAAATCTATCTCTCACAGGAGGGACTCTAGGTAGATCATCAGGAAAAACTTCTAGAAACTCTTTGACTACTGAAACTGACTGAATATGAGGTATCTCAACACTAGAGTCATTAACTCGAACTAAGTGATAGACACAACCCTTAGAAACTAACTTTCTCGCCTTAAGGTATGAAATGAAGCAACCCTTAGGCACTACTGAACTGCTTTTCAACTCTATAACTGGTTCACTGAAACTAGAACTTGACTACTCGAGTTCTACAATCTATTGATGCATAACAGACATGAAGCCAACCCATACCTAGAATGACATCAAAATCTACCATATCTAACTCAACTAAGTCAGCCATGGTACTCTTGTGATTGACGGAAAAGACACAATCACGATAGACTCTCTCTGCTAGAAGAGACTCGCCATCAGGTGTAGAAACACTGAAGGCTCAAGAAGTTTCTCAGGAAGAACATCACAAATTGAAGACCTGGATCATACTAGTGACAACATCTGGCGAATCCTCTTGCTCTCGGTGACTAGCGATCGCATAAAGACGGTTTGCTTCTCCGCCTGCCCTTGAAGTAGTTCATCTAGATGCAGCTCTACCTGGTGGAACAACTAAAGAAGACTGGGCTCTATTGCCCCCATTACTATTACTCTGTCTGCTCTTAGGATACTCTCTCATAAAATGACCGTTCTGGCCACACGTAAAGCAACTAGTGGAGTCATCACGACACATCCCTAAGTGGCTCCTACCACACTTAGCATATGCAGGAGTCTTAGTACCCTCTTGTGCCTTACTACCTTGCGAATGCACAGGTCTAGCTCTAAAGTTCTGAGAATTCTAACTATTGTACTCATATTTTTTCCTTGGTGAAGGTGAACTAGCAGATGATAGAGCAGGTCCTTTCTGCTTATGTTGGAAAGAAGACAGGTTCGCATTACTCTTTTGCTGCCTGGATTCATTTCCTGATGTCTTAACTATTTTCTTCTTGAACTCTTCTCTATCCCTCAACTGGTCTTTCTCAACTTGTTGAACATGGATCATCAGTCTTGCTATTCCCATGTAACCTATTAGCATGGCTGCCTTACTTTCCTTACTTGACAGATGTGTCAACCTAACAACTAAAATCATCCTGCTCCTCATGTCGTCAACAATCTCTTTGCTTCTCTTAGATCATGGGGAATGAAACGCCCCATAAAAGCTCTCTCAAAACAATCCAACTCACAAACGGTTACGCGTAAGCACGAGTTAGAAAGAAACTTGTTAGAGATAAACTCTAACGCACGAAATGAATATGAACGAAGTGAAGGAATTCCTAAATGTTACAGCCTCTTAATTATAGATGTAGCGCACTTCACACTGATACAAAGTCATAGACTCCCTAGGACTCTTGAACTCTGATACCAAGTTTTTCATGCCCCGAGCCTTCACCCTGGACGTGGCCGGCACTCGAGAGCCATTGCCGGCCCCAAGAGAACCCTTGGCCTGGCTTACTTACTCAGCGGAAGACTTAGACATAAGAAAGAGAATCCAAATACAAGATAACTCAACATGTCTCAAACTGAACTCATAATGTTTTAAAAATAAACATTTAACTTAGCCAAAATGGCAACCCAAATCTGAACATAATCAATAACAAAATGATAACGAATGAACTAACATCTGACTGACTATTTATAAAGCCTCTAAAACAACTGAGATGGATGTCGGGGCAGGCCCAGGGCATCCTAATGAGCTAAAATGATAAAGTAATGAAAAAAGAAAGATCCTCCAGAAAGCAAGGAGGCTCACCAACAACTCTGAAGCTCAATTGGATCAACGATGTGCTGTATGCCGATCCTGGTTAGCTGCGTCTGCATCATAATAAGATGCAGGCCAACTGGAATCAGTACATTGAATGTAAGAGTATGCGAGTTGGAATGCTAAACATAACTTAGGCTTGAAAAGGATATAAAAGAAACACTTACCTTGGCTTTACTCAACTCCTGAGTAACTCAACTCAACTTACTAAACTCATTTCAATATAAAGCGGTTTTAAAACAAGTGCAACATAAAGAAAAGTTGTTTAAAACATGATGTCAACTCTGTGTATTTAGAAATACAATAATAACTCTATATGTATGCAAAGATACAATATGAACTCTATTTGTATATGAAAATACAAATATTTCTGATATATATAAAAATATAAAATATTGTTGTGGGAGTTTCTCTAACCGACAACCATCACTTGAGAGTTATAGTGATGATACATCGTTCTTTGGCCCCACACTGCCAGGGTTATCCTAAACCTTGTCGGGTTTATAGGACCTGAACTACTAAGTGGATCCACTAGTCTATGCTAAAAAGCACTAAGGGTTCATCTAAAAAGTATGACACTTTTCTACCCATGATGGCTACATGGTTTCTGGTGGTTCTCTGAACGCTCTCCCATATCGGTGTTCAATACTACTCCCAAAATATGATACCAGCTCTTTATGTTTAAAACATACTTCTTCTGTGATTCGAGATTAGTTCTCAAAAACTTAGCTCAAAGGCTATCTTGGAAATCAAAGTTTCCCCTCTTGCTTCATGCAGAAAGCGATTACTCTTTTCTGAAAACTAGCCCGAAGGCCCTTTGGAAATCGAGGTTTCCTTTCTTGTATAAATGTGAAAATATTTTAAACCCCTTGGGAATACATAGTCCCCATATACTTTTGAATAAATGGACTTCAAACTTTACACTTTACTCTACTTGAAGTTTAAGTCTTAAAACATAGTTAAAACATTTGGAAAAGACTTTTGGAAAACTCTGAGAACTTCTCTTGACTTTGATCTTAATTGCTCTTGACTTGACTCTTAACTGATCTTGACTTGACTCTTAGCTGATCCTTGAATTGAATTATGGATTCAAGGATTGAGATTTGTGATAGAAAAGATCTCATGATGTTTAGGAATGATTTTAGATAGCTAAACATGAGAAAAGACCGAAAAATCAATATTTGAGGGTGGGTCCGCGACGCGGAAGGGTATTTAATTTTTGGTTTTGAAAATGACTTTTGAGGTAGCACGGTCCTTGATGGTTCCGCAGCGCGAAACAAATTTTCCCAGTTCTGGGGACTAGCTCCACGACGCGCCACCACTACCAGATTTCGTCCGACGAAATTTCTTCTTCGTTTTTCAGCTCTAAACCCTCTGAACTCCACAGGTTCTTTCCCAGAACACTTAGAATCGATTATAAGTTCAAAGTACATCAGATTCTACTCGAAAACACGACTATAAACGTGAATCAATCCCAAGAAACTCCATTCAACACAACCCACAAGAATTCAAACGAAATTTATCAAGAACTCAAGGATTTACTTTCAAATCTAATAACTTCACTGGATTTTAATCATGATTTGCATGTGGGTGAACTAACCCAACGCTATGTGATCTCACATACCTTGTAGGGATCACCCCCGACGAAATCCACAAGCTAAACTTGACGAACTTGACGATTTCCTTGCTCCTCCTTCTCTTTTCTCCTCTACTTTCCTCTTCTCTAAAACCTTAAATCTTTTCCAAAAGCGTAAAACTGAGAAAGTTCAGTTTAGACCCTCAATTAATTCACTAAAACGAATTTAATTACTTGGATATGGAAGAGATTGAAATACCCTTCAAAAATCCGGATTGGACATTTCCTTATTTGAACAGCCCAACTTCCAATGTGCGTATCTCACTCATACAAACTAGGATTCGTGCAATCTTGGCGGCGCTAGAAAGATCATTCCAAGAGTTTCCCAACTATACCTATAAGTACACCTAACTCATCCTGAGCTAAGAGTTATGTCCATTTGAAGTTGACCAAAAACTCACTATTTCCTAAAGTAAATTTCCAAATTTTCCTTCTTTCAAAAATGACTATTTCCAGTTCTTAGCTTCTTCCTAGCTATTTCAAATTACGAGATGTTACAAATTATTATTAATAGTACTATTTAATTATTATTAATAAAACTATAGGCTATGCGCCTTAATTTTTTTTTTTATTATTGACTTCAACATTTGTAACTTTTAAAATTTGAAATTTATACTTTTAAACTTTTAAAAATTTAAATTTTTAAACTTTTAATGGTTGAAATTTAAATTTTTAAACTTTTAATGTTTGAAATTCAATTTTTTAATAAACTTTTAAGGTTTGAAATTTAAATTTTTAAACTTTTAAATTTTGAAAAATTAAACTTTTATACTTTTAAAGTTTGAAATTTAAATTTTTAAACATTTAAAGTGTAAAATTTAAAATTTTATACTTTTAAAGTTTGAAAGTTTGTAGTTTAAACTTTAAAAGTTTAAAAGTATAAATTTTAAACTTTAAAATTATAAAAGTTTTAATACTATTAGATTAATGTTCCTAATATTTTAATTTGAGTAGGTAATTTTTTTTAAAAAAATTATAGCCGTTATTTCCGGTTACCGGTCCGGTCCCGGTACTGTACTGGTCCAGGACGGGTATATGTATATTTTACCGGAACTACCGGTTCCGGTCCAGTCCGGTTTCGGTATCTTTCCACCACACGCCACCCGGTACCGGTCCGGTTCTGGTCTTTCCCGGTCCGGTAGTGCCAATTCCGATCCCGTTGCCACGCTTGCTACTTGCTAGTGTAGCTACACATTTATTGCCTGATATAATATAACAAGAGATTCTGTTAACTTACAAAGAAATTGTACAATGGAGATTATATGGATTTGTAGATTTTATGGAATGGGACTCAAAAAGAAGAATTAGAGAATCATACCATTCAAACGCCAGAAATATGGATAACAATTTGTTGCTCTAGTGATGGGATATTTTATTCACCATGTCCAACTCACATCAACTCATTTGTTTCTGTTACGATGTCATGAAAAAGAGTTGGATTTTCTTTTTAAATTCAAGGGCTTCTGTAACAGATTTTGATCAGTGGCATTTATAGTTATGTTAAAATCCTATTTCCAGTTGGAAAAGTATGCAAGATCACTTGACTTTTGCTCTCTCTATAGTTTATATTTTCTCAATTTAGAATTATATTATGATTTTATTTCGATCGTGAGGTTGTGGTATGATTTAAATTCTTCAAGTCTCCTTATTCATGTCTTAATTAGATACTTTGTACTCTGCTTGTATCTGAACAGAGTAGAATTTCTTTATTAAAAAGGGTATGTTGGTATTTTGTGAATTGCTTTGTCGTCAAGTAAAGCACATCCTTGACAATACCTTCTTCAATGTTTTCGAGGCAAAGATTCGTAAGAACACAAAGGTTGAATTTAGAAATAGGATACATAGTAAGGATTTGTTGAGCTTGTCTAACAGCATGAGGGTTGTTGTACCAACTAAAATGCTTCACATATTGCAATGAATTTTCAAAAAGTTTGCATCGTAGTCATTTTTGTTGCTAGTGCAAAAGTTTCATCATAGTCAACACCATACTCATATTTCTTATCAAGGACCAATTAAACTTTGTACGGATTAAGAATTTTATCCAATGAATTCTAGACATATAAACCCTTGTACATCCATTGGTTGAGGAGAAGTATCATGTGGACAATCAATTTTGAAATGGAGTAAAGTTGATCAACGTCGTTCATACACACATAAAAATTTTAACTGCTTAGAAGCACATGAAAAATATTCAAAAGTAGGATGAAGAAGAGAAATAGAAGATGACTCAACATGAGAAGGAAAGAAATATTGATTATCAACGAAAACAACATATCTAGAAACACGAAATGTAGTACAACTTAAATCATAGCAAATATGGTCTTTCTACGATGTAATATAACCCATAAAAACCCATTTAGTAGGCTGAACAAAAAGTTTGTTAGGTTGAGGTGGCAGATTCATAAAACTAACACAACTAAATGTATGGAAATTATCATAGCTAGAATTTTGGTGATAAAGACTATAATATGGAAAGTTAATATTGAACACTTCAGATAGAATCATATTTATTAAATAGATAGTAGTATACAAAGCTTTAACCCAGTATTTAGACGAGTCTTAGGATTCAATCAAAAAAGTACGAGTTACGTCCAAAAGATGACATTTTTTTATGTCCATCAACCCCATATTGTTGTGGCGTATATGAGTAAGAGCATTCTAAGGTTATTACTTTCTTAAGTAAGAAACTATTGAATTCATTAAACATATTTTCTCCACCCGATTGGGATCTTAACATTTTGATGAAGTAGAAAATTGATTCTCAATGTAAGCCAAAAATGTATTGAATATGGAGAACACTTCATATTTAAAACAGAGAAAATACACCTATGTAAACTTATTGTAATCATCTATTAATGTTACAAAGTACTTAAAATGAGCATGAGAAATAATTGGTGAAATACCTCAAACATCACTATGAAGGACATCAAAACACTTCATAGTACGACTACAAAAATTAGGAAAAGGAAAAATTTGCTTTTGCCTAATTTACAAGTAGAATAGTCAAAGGGAGTTGCTGAAAAACTTATTTTAATTTTCCAATTGGCCAGAATTTAAATAATGAGACAACGCGATAGAATCTGGATGTGTTGGATGCTTATGCAAAACCTCGATTTTACTAGCTATAGAAATACAAGCAAAAGATAGAACACAAGAAATGAAAAAGCATAAAGGAAACAATCTTCCAACTTTTGGTTTCCTTCGTGATTATCATCCCCAATACGTGACCCTACACAAGACAAATATTACGAGAAAAATTCACATACAATTGTTATCTAACAATTGGTCAACTGAAATACGAATAGTGGCGAGCTTTGGTGAAACAAAAATATTCTTGAAAGTTTTAGTAATATCTCCAACCATGTTAATGGGTAAATTACTACCATTAGCAATCTCGATTGGTGATGGAACGCGATACTCACGAACATTTTTTGGTATACTAGCTAGTTGAGTTCGTCATATGATAGGAAGCACCAAAATTAACAAGCCAAAAATTAGATGTAATATCGTTATCTTGTAGCCCTAGAGGGCTAAAAAAGATGACACAATTATTTGTTGTACCATTTTAGAAGTAAGAACTTGTTAGCTACTCGAGTTAAAAGATGAGTAATAAGAAGTGGAACCATTTATTTCAACTTAAAAAGTGTTTATTGTGCAGTTTTGAGGACGTGTCGGACACTCTTTTATATTATGACCATTTTGTTTACAATAATTGCAAAACTTCTTACCATAATTGTTAGCAGTATGATCATATTTTCCTTGCAACTGAAACATTGAGTTTTTCTCATATCCTTGCCCTTTCCTTTCTCTTAAAGAGCAAATGCAACAGTGTGAACAATACCTTGCTTGAAAGCATTTTGTGTGAGAAGACATTGCTCTTCATGAGGTAATTCCCTAAAATAGACATCCAAGGAGGGTAACGACTCACGATTCATTAAGTTAGAGCGAACACTTTAAAAATCAGACCACAATTTAATAAAAAATTGATCTCACTTGCTTTTCTCATGAAGTGCTTAAATTATAGAGAAATTTGATAGGTATTTTAGCATAAACAATATCGATGAATTCAGACCATAAGTTGTTAAATCCAGAAAAATAATCCTAAATAGAGACACCTTCTTGAGACTTGAGAGTAAGTAGCAATGCCATGCTCTAACGAAAAGCGTTATGCGCCATTGTCTTGATTATAAACTTTTTTGGAAATAATCTCAGATAGCCTTTTCTTGTATGACCTAAAAGTAAGGACAATAAGAAGGTCAAATTTGCTCTAAAATCTATGTATCACCCGAGCATCTTTGACTTTCCACTAACCTAACATTTAGGATCTGTTGGAGCAAGCTCACTTCCATCAACATGGCCCCATAAATTCAGTGACAAATAATTGAAATTGAAATTTCCAAGCAGAATATTTTTTTTCGGTGAAACAAACATTGATGGACTCAAAGCAATGTAAAATTATATATTTTGAATAACAAAATCTAACAAATATAAGATGGAAATATAGCTAGAATAATCAAGTCCAAGAGCTCTAAGTATTTAGGACTAATTGTTAATGAACAGCCAAGAAAACAAAAACTTCCAATTTTTTGTTGAAAGTAACCAAATATCAAGGACTATGAATCTAAGAAGAGAAGACTAAAATATTATGTCAAGAACAGAGAAACATGAGATAAACTGAAGAATGATTGTCTCAGTTCGTTTGTCCAGATACATAAGAATACAACATGTTGGAATGTATGCGTCCACTTAGTTAAGATAGGACCAGGTCCTCAGCACGATTTACAAAGACAAAAGCAGATAAGTACTGAATGTAAATAAATGCTAAAAGTAAAGTATGTACACACAACTTTACGTGGAAACTTCCTTGCTTAAGGGAGTAAAACCACGACCTGTCTCACAGAGATATTCAAACTACTTTCACTAATCTTCACAAGCAAAAGTAAAATAACAGTTTACAAATTAAGATTAACCTACTAATCTCCACACTAAGTAATATCACCTATAACTTAACTGAGCCTAAGCAAATACAAAACTTCCTACTATACTAATCTTTACTGATTAATATAGACTTTGACATAAGACACTAAGTTACTCACAACTATGTTCTTACAGTGATTCACACAAGCTTGAAACGTTTCTATCACAAATGAAACAATTCCTACAATATAAGCACGATTACAAGCACTCAAGGTAATAGCTGGTACAGAAAGCAATAAAACACTCTATTAGGTCCCTGCTGTTTTGAAGTTTGAATATCTCTCTTTTGAATGAATGAATAATTTTGTTGTTTGTGAGTTTAATATATCAACCATGAAGAGCTATTTTCCAGCGTACAAACAACCTCGTTCGTTCTGATTGGTTCAGGACACTGGCGTCTCACCAACCTTTTGACGCAGACTGCTTTCCAGTTGTACAGCATATGACCCTGGATGAGCGTAATCTACAAAGGACCGAGTCCCTGCACTTGTGAGGAGATCATCAAATCATCTGGGAGCATTTATCAATTTCCCCCTTTTTGATGATGACAAACAACCTTGTCAATATTCCCTCTATCACTGTTCTTCCCCCTTAGTTTAGACCATTCCCTCCTGATTGCACAACAGATAACCCAAAAATTCCCCCTTTTGACATCATTGAAAAGGAGAAACAGTAAACATATACCAGTTATATGTCAAGCATTTAAGAATTCAGGTCCATGGGCCACACAAAACATGAACATATAGGAGAACAGAGAATATTAAACCATATAGAAACAGGGCACAATAATAATTAACAATAGTTCATAAATAGTGACCACAGAAGTCAGCCAACCAGTACAAAAAACCACACAAGATTTTTGTTTAACAGAGAGATGAAGAAACAGGAGAGACACGACACGTTTAGGACGGAGGGGGAAGGGGATTAAGGGTGTGCATTAGCAACAACATCTGCTATTTTACATCCTCAAGAGCCTAGATAAGTTGATTATTGATAGCCTTAACTTCCTCACTGAGTGAGACATTTGTCTTCAGCAGTATTGCATTCTCATCCCTCAACTTTTGCACCACCTGCTCATCCACCTCAGTGGTACCAGGTCCTCCTGAGACAGCCTTTTGCAATTTAGACTTCAATTGCATAATTTCAATAACTTTATCGTTTAAGATCGCAGTGAGATCAGTCGCCTCACATTTAAGAGAGGTTTGCTTCTCTAGAACATCCGCCACATGTGACCTACCTTTGGCCTTCCCTTTAATAGACTCACATTCTAGCAGGGTGGCTACAGTAAACATCTGCTCGGTGGTACGAGGTACCCCGTGTCCCATAGGCACTTGGAAATCGTTAAACACATAATTCAGCAAGTAACCTTATGGAATCCCATGTTTAGACTTTTTCTAAGCCATTAACCTGTGCATGTGTTCAAGCATTATACCAGGGAGATTAATTTCCTCAAGTTCATCCAATTTCTCCATGAGAAATAAATCAGCAGCAGATGCTACTGTTCTTTTCTCTATTCGTGGTACCAACACCTTGTTGATGAACTCAAACAGCATCTGATACTGTCCCTTAAGAAACTTCTTTGGCAGCCCTGCACGCTTGAAATCCCCACACTTGGTGGCCTTTGTTGAAAACTCACTATATGGTTGACAACCTTCGATTGATCGTATTCCCTCCACTGGTACACCTAGAATAATCGCTAAGATTTCCTCATCTAGAAGGATTTCAACCCCTTTAACAGT
>JAJOOH010007421.1:0-13484 GCA_029582605.1 Solanum gracilifrons | reverse complement strand
CAAGATGAGATAGAGTAATTCTTTTTAACCATAATAAAGTTGATGACGATATGCCATCGTGTTAGAGGGGGCTAAATATATGTGTTGAATAGAAGCACAGGGTATTCATGAGGTGATAGACCCAAGCTAGGCTTATGATTTGTTTGAGAGGGTCATGATGTTCAGAAGGTTATAGAACTGATCAAGAAATGAAGTATAGTATAGTAGGCGAGCAATTGTATTGATATTCAGGTTTAGTAATGAACATTAAGTTTGAATTTGAGATGAGTGTCATGATCCAAAGAATGGCAACATGAGGACGATGGTGTTAGTCTTTAATTAGATTTGATCTGGAAGACTTGACATAGAGTAGGTGAGGAATTGAGATTAGCTGTAAAAAATATGAGTAGTACAAGTGAGAGACCCTAACCTTTAGATAAGAGCAGTAAAGTGTGGCTAAGTCACAAGAGTAACAAGAGCATTAAGAAGTGTGCCGAGATGGTATATTACCAGATGAGGTTCCAATTAAGTTAATGATTTTTTTCATGTGTGCCAAGATAGCATAATTGAGTTGTCAATGTGGAATAGGTTTATAGCTTTTGAGTGTTAGCTTTAGACCTAAGGGGGAGATGATAAGATGAGAAATCAAGTTAAGTGTATGAGAGTAAGATAGTAATGAGTTCCAAAGAGTATTAGAGATATCCTTTCGGAGGTCCTTTTATTAATAGAGTGATGTTAGAAAGAGAAGGTTGATGTTTTTATCGTGATAGTGATGGTGTGATAATTCCATCTAAGGTTAGAAATGAAGAGGATGAGGTTTTACTATGAGAAATAGTTAAATGAGCACTTAGTTGGTTCCGAAGGAGTTGGTTAGTAGGAGTCCACGGAGTTGTTAGAGTACAAAGCTTGAATGTGGAGTTGTTAAACATTAGGTGGTTCTTGACATGAACCCAATGTGCTGGTATAGAGTAATAATCTTGGGATGAGATTCCCAATAGAGAGGTATAGAACCTGAACCTAAGGATTTGTGTTAAGCCTGAATATAGTAAGAGCATACCATTAGAATCAAACCTTAGTAAGAGTAACGCCGATCCACACCCAGTCCAGCCGTCATTCAAGGACGAATGATCCCAAGGGGAGATATTGTAACACCCTATAAATTTTTTGAACTAAGACTCGAACCATCCTTTTATTGTTTTTCATTTTGATTATATATACATATGTGATAATTTTTTCAACGAAGCCATGTCATATGACAACCTAAGCCTATGTATATTAGCCACACACGAAAGAATAATTTCTTGAAAAAAGTGCAAAAAATCAAACATATATGTAAGCTCACTTATTTAATGAAATAATATTATTTTCCAATGGGGCTTCTTACAAGATGACATCTCTGCTCTCTTTCTCGGCTCACCATCACGACACCTTAATTTTTTTAAGGAGATCTTGAGAAGCCACCCCGAGCTTCCAAGTTAAGGACCTCTACATTTGCGTACATTTATGAATACAAAATGATGAATCATAATATATATAGTACTAAATATTATTGTAAAATCCAAAAATTAAAAATAGTAACCAAAAAGACCATTGGTAACTAATTTTTGCTATATTATTTATCGTAATGACAAATCATGCGCAAATGATAGCAAACTTATGAGTCTTTGAAATTGATAGTAATTTTTCGCCTCTTAAATAATGATTTCTAAGTGTCTACATATTAATTATTATATATGAAATAAAGAAAAACAAAAGAAAACTCAAATAAACTAGGAAATAGATAAATGTCAAAGTTTACCATTGAGAGATGTCGGTTGCATCACTCTTATATATATATTGTACTTACTTTTTTCTAATTTTACAATTCTTGATCTATTTTTATTTTATATTCAATATATGTTTCTAGTGTCTTTACTAATAATCTTAAGGTCTTGTTAGCATTCATAATACTACAAAAATTATAATTATTTATTGAGAATTACAGAAATATCAAATAACAAAATATATATTATAATAATATTAATAAAATATAATGATGCAACCTCAATTTTATTGAATTCATATGTCTATGGCTTTATTACATCTTATGAAGTTTTTCTTTAAAAAGCTAACTCTTTGTTGCATTGGGTTTGAGTGTAGCGAATGTATTTGGGGTATTTTGAGAATCTGGAGGGGTAACATTGTGTAGTGGATTTGGTCCTGTAGGAACTGTGCGCATGGATTGAAAAGTTTTTAACTTCATTAAAGATCGAAAAATCTCTTTGACTTTTAAGGATTTGGTTGAAATGTTTTCAATTCTGATAGCTGAAACTTCTACTGATGTACTCATAAGGAGAAGAACAACAATAGATACAAAAAGATTGAAGTTACTCATGATGAAACTAAAAATAAGAGTATGTTTTTGCTTTTCATGTGTTAATTGCTTTTATTCTTCATTCTTTATATAGTGTTTCAAACTTTATTTATGGTCTCAATAGAATAAATTGACATAGATTCTCTAACCAAAAAGTATCAAATATGGTTAGTTACCTTAGTAAAGAGATTTATGTTATTTCTAATAGAATAAATTGACATAGATTTCTTACCACAAAGGTATCAAATATGGTTAGTTTTCTTAGTTAAAAGATTTATGTTATCTCAAATCAAAATTATCATGTTAATGTATACATTTGATAAACAATTGATTAAGAGGGTGTTTGGATTGGCTTAAAAGTTAGTCAAACCTACTTTTAAGTCATTTTTTACTTCTGGAGTGTTTGACAAATATAAAAAAAAAATAACATAAAATAAGTTAGGAAGTGTTTGACAAAGTCAAAAATGACTTGAAATAAGTTTAAAATGACTTTAAATAAGTCAAAAATCAAATGTAGATCTCCCTCTACTTTTTTTTTTTTTGACTTGAAAGTCATTTCAATTTGACTTTTAATTTTTGACTTAAAAGCTACTATTTTAGGCAAATCCAAACAATCTCTAAATCTATATTATGATTTCTCATAATATTTTTATGAACTTTCCAACTTGAATAATAAATTACTATAATACCCCTAACTAGAAAAATCATATTCCATATATCTTTTATATTTTATATTTATATTATATTGTATTAAAAGTAGGTTCATTTTTAAGGATTGTGACTTTTTCGAAGGTTTGTGATCTTTTCGACAAGTTGTGATTTTTTCGAAGGATTGTGACTTTTATTAAGGATGATGAGTGGTAGATTCACATTCATTTGAGACCTTTTTAGTTCAATATTTAGTATCCTCAATGCTTAATTATGTCTTATCATGATGATATTATGGTGATTTAGAGTTATGAAGGCTAAAGGGTAAGGTAAAGACAAATATTTGAAAGAAAGGCAAAAAACATTGAAAAGAGTAGAAAGCACCAACATAATATTTGCCTTATCAAAAGGGTGATTCACCCAAATGGTTGAATCTCACAAAAATGGAAGGTTTTTAATGTCCAAGTGTCAAAGTAAATTGGTGTCACGATCCGGGCCAACACCCTGAACGTAGCCGGCACTCGAGAACTATTGTTGGTCCCCAAGCAAACCCTCATCCTGGCTGACTACAAGCAGAAGACTAACTCAAGCATACAAAGCTTAAAACTGAATAAAATTTATAGAATTTAGATACAAATCTTTAACTCTAATGATTAACTCTGAATATAATAGAATATTTAACTAGCCAAAATAGGCAACTCAAGTCTTTAAAACATTTAATAAAATAATGAACAGACTTCTCAAACTCTATTGTCTATCTATGAAGCCTCTAAATGATAAAGATAGAAGTCGGGACAAGACCCACGACATCTTGATGAAACTGGAAAGTAAATGTAATACTCCAAAAGCAACGAGGGTCACCATAGCTAACTGGAATATCACATGACCTCAACGAAACGCCTATTGATGATCCTGATCTTGTATATGCATCATGAAACGATGCAGACCAAATGGCTCAGTACGTGGAATGTACGAGCATGTAAGGGGAATTCTAAAGCATAAACATAAGCTTGAACTTGATAAAAAGGAAACATGCTTACCTCTTTTCAACTCACTCAACTAAACTCAACTCAAGAATAAGATACTCAACTCAAAGATTAGATATTCAACTCAAGGATATGGTACTCAACTCAAAGATTAGATATTTAACTCAACTCAAAGATTTGATACGCACCTCAAAGGTACTCAACTCAAGATACTCAACTCTGGGTACTCAACTCAAGATAAAGTAACAATAAAAGATGCAATATATGGAAAGCTTTTAAAACAGTAGATAGCAACTCAATCTATTAAAGAATACAATAACAACTCACTTTGTATATAAAAATATAATACAACTCTGTGGGAGATTCTCTAACCGACAACCATCACCATGAGCTATGTGATGATACATCGTCTTGCCTCACGTTACCAGGGTTGTCCTATTTTTTTCCGGGGTATAGAACCTACTACTAAGTGGATCCACTAGTCTATGCTAGAAATCATTAAGGAATTATCTAAAAAGTACGACCCTTTCTACCCACATTGTCTACATGGTTTATGGGGGCTGTGAGTTGTATGAACTCTCCACCATATCGGTGCTCAATACTACTCCCAAAATATTACTGGCTCATATGTTCAAAAACATAACTTTTTCTGTGTAAGATTATTACTCAAAAATCTTTCTTTTAAAAGAGATGGTACTTAAATTGTTCAAACTCTTTTGGAAATTTCAGTTTCCTCTCATTTTAAATGTAAAAACATTTACTCTTGGGAATACTTAGTTCCCATATATCATTTTAAATAAAGTGAACTCAGCTCTGCTCTTCCTCAACTCAGTGCTCAAGTCTTTAAAACAATTTGTAAAAAGACTTCTTAAAATAGGGTTCATGTCGAATTATGGACGCGAACGACTCAATTCAAGGTGTTCAATAACCATGTATAGAACTCAATACTTGGAACTCAACAACTCCAGAACTCAAGGAGTCAATGATACTACTCATCTCAAGAATGCTCGACTCGAAGGGTTCATGCGTAATTATGGGTATGAACTACTCAACTCAAGGACTCAATGATACCTCTCATCTCAAGACTGCTCGACTCATATTGTTCATGCAGAATTATAGGCATGAACTAATCGAACTCAAGGAAATTCATGGGTAACATGTAGTAGCCCCGTGATTAGGAATATAATCCCAAAATGATTAGGGGCTAAATACCCAAGACTTAGAACTTGAAGATACTACTCTTCTCAAAGATGCTCAACTGATGGAGTCCATGCGAAATTTATAGGCATGAACAACTCAATTCAAGGGACTAAATAACAAAATGGAACTCATGTATACGACTCTTCTCATTCTCATACTTACTTCCTCAAAACTCAGTTTAAAACCCAAGTGTTGGCTTTGAAAAACTTCTCAAGCTTTATAACTCAAAATAGGGTTCATGCTGAATTATAGACATGAACAAATCAACTCAAGGATCTAAACAAAATATAGAAACTCAATAATTAGTAATAGAATTTTTAAAAGAACCATGAACTCAAGAACTCAAATTAACTTATATCAAGAATACTCAAATCTAGGGGTAGAATCCTAGATTTCTCTTTTATTGATTTGAAAGTAGATGTAGGGTGTGAGGACGAACTAGTCTAACACTATGATAGTCTTACATACATGGAAGAACAAGATTCTTTAAGAATCTTGAAGAAGAACTTGATTAGAAGTCTTGAAACACTAGATTGAAGGTAAACGATCAAGAAACCCTTTCTTGAGATTCTTGAATTTGTTTATTGAAATCTCTATGGAAAAGAATTATGATTTTCATTATTGATTCATAATTATATGGAGGAATTTGAGTTGAAAAGAATGGAATTCTTGGAGAAAGACTTACCTTGAAGAAGAATCTTGAAAAAAATTGAAAGAATCTTGAATGGAGTCTTCTACTTTGATTTTTCCTTAAGGTTTTCCCTAACGTTTGAGAGAGAAGAGAATGATGGATTAAAATATGAAAATATGATTGTTTTGAGCCATTTATTAGTCAAAAATTCGTTTAGGGTTTTCTTGGAGGTAAAAAGACAAAACCGACCCTTTTTAATGTTTTCCCGTCGGCTAATTCGTAACAGCACTGTATCAGGTTACTAAAATACTCATAACTTTTTACTCAGAAATTGGATTGACGCAAATTTGGTGGCATTGGAAAGTAGATTCAAATACCTTTAATTTGATAGGTTATGGGATATGTAACTCTTTATATTCTAAGAGATAAGGTCGTTTGAAGTTTACTCAAGTACAATCTTACATCAAAACTTAATCGATAAGGCTTTCAAGAACACTTATAAAGAACTCATCAAGAAATTAAATTTCTAAATATTTATGGATAGATTCACAAAATAAACTCATGATTGGCATGTGGGTGGACGTACCCAACACTATGGAAGCTTACATACCTCAAAGAACTAGGTTCTTGGCGAAATTTTAAATTTCTTGAACAAATGCTTGAAACTTTGAACTTTTTCTCCTCTTGAATCTTCTCTCTAAAACCCTAAATGCTTTGGGGATGAATAAAACTGATTCTAATCAGTTTAGACCCTAAATTGTGTGTAATTTGCGTTTAGAATAATTGGGGGTAAGGAAAAGACTAAAATACCCTTCTTATTTTCGGGTAACTTTCCTTAAATGGACAGCCTGACTTCAAAAAGGCATATTTCCCTCATACCAGCTTGCAAATTCGCAAACTCGGTGGCGTTGGAAAGAGGGTTCAGAGATCTTTCATTTGATATCTTATGGGTCTCCTAACTCATCATGTACTAAAATTTATGGTTGTTTGAAGTTGACCCAAAATTTAGAAGAACTTAGGAGTGACTTGAATGAACTCACTTTTGTTCTTTTTGGAACTTAAGGTGCTACATCTAGTGACCTTAACACTCAAGAAAATTTAAAATTCCTCGGTAAAATCCTACTAACACAGAAGGATGGTTCTAATCGTAGTTCACAAAGATTTTTGGAGTGTTGGAATTGGAAAAGAAGAGTTGCATCATGATACGCCAAATTACTATATCGAAAACAAAATGCATCACTGAAAGTGACAGTCTGAAGAGTAAAATTGAAGGCTATCTTAGGAGGGCAAGGTGATATGTAACACCCCAGAAAATTTTTGAACTAAGACTTGAACCATCCTTCGTTGTGAGTAGTATTTTACAGAGGAATTTAAAATTTCTTAAGTATTAAGGTCACTATATGTAGCACCTTGAGTTTCGAAAATAATTAGAGAGAGAAAGTTCAAGTCATTCCTAAGTTCTTCAAAGTTTTGGGTCAATTTTAAATGACCATAACATTCAGTACAAGATGAGTTAGGTGGCCCATAAGATATCAAATGAAAGGTCTTTGAATTATCTTTCCAACGCCACCAAGTTTGCTAAATTTCAAATTCGGATGAGTGATATATGCCCTTTTGAAGTCAGGCTGTCAAGTTAAGGAGAGTTACCCGAAAATAGTGAGGGGTATTTTGGTCTTTTTCTTACCAATCAGATTTAATTCATTTTTAGTAAGGTTTTAGAGGTCTAAACTGATTAGGTTTAGTTTTATAATCCTAATATAAGACTAGGGTTTTAGTTGAGAGTTCAAGAGGAGAAAAAAGGAAAGGATCAAGGCGTTCGTCTAGATTCTTGAGAGTTGTTGCGGATTTTCGCTGGTTTTGATCCATAAGAGGTATGTAAGCTTCCATAGTGTTGGGTTCTTTCACCCACGCGCCAATCATGATTTATTCAACGTAATTTCGTTCTTGAAATTTAAGGATTTAAGTTCTTGATAAGTATTCTTGAGGTTTCTTTCTAAATCTTGTTTTGTTGGGGTTTTGATGAATTATTGAGATGAAAGTTAGTGATTTGAGGGTTGTTTTGAGTGGATTAGTATGTACATACGTTGAGTATCCGATTCAAAGTGATTGGGGAAGAAACCATTCGATTCTAGGCTAATTAGGCTTTGAAAACAAGCAAACAAAATTCGTCGGGTTTTCTAGGTTGGGGACTTGCGCCCTGCACCAGCCAGTGATCCCCAAATCCTCTTATGTAGTTTAAGAGCTGGATGTCCACACCACTCAGTGATTGTCTGTGAGAGTTCTTTTAATGGAGTCTTCTACTTTGATTTCTCCTTAGGGTTTTCCCTAACGTTTGAGAGAGAAGAGAATGATGGATTAAAATATGAAAATATGATTGTTTTGAGCCATTTATTAGTCAAAAATTCGTTTAGGGTTTTCTTGGAGGTAAAAAGACAAAACCGACCCTTTTTAATGTTTTCCCGTCGGCTAATTCGTAACAGCACTGTATCAGGTTACTAAAATACTCATAACTTTTTACTGAGAAATTGGATTGACGCAAATTTGGCGGCATTGGAAAGTAGATTCAAATACCTTTAATTTGATAGGTTATGGGATACGTAACTCTTTATATTCTAAGAGATAAGGTCGTTTGAAGTTGACTCAAGTACAATCTTACATCAAAACTTAATCGATGAGGATTTCAAGAACACTTATAAAGAACTCATCAAAAATTAAATTTCTAAAAATTAATGGATAAATTCACAAAATAAACTAATGATTGGCATGTGGGTGGACGAACCCAACACTATGGAAGCTTACATACCTCAAACAACTAGGTTCTTGGCGAAATCTTAAATTACTTGAACAAATGCTTGAAACTTTGAACTTTTTGTCCTCTTGAATCTTCTCTCTAAAACCCTAAATGTTTTGGGGATGAATAAAACTGATTCTAATCAGTTCAGACCCTAAATTGTGTGTAATTCGCGTTTAGAATAAGTGGGGGGTAAGGAAAAGACTAAAATACCGTTCTTATTTTCAGGTGTGCCAGGGTCGCCTGCCCCGTCCAGTTTGCAGTCGATTGTCTGTTTGAGTTCTTTTAAAGTGTAGCTTCACTCTTTTTTTTATTCTAATCACTCTAAACTACTTCTAAACACCTAGAAATCATTCATGACATGGAGCATAACCTTGAATTCATAATTCAAATTCAAGGTAGATTTAAGAGTTATGTTTTTAGAATTCTTTCGAACATTTTAAGAAAGTCCCTTTTTAGTTTTTTCTAGGAGTATTCTACAATTTCTAATAACTTGTTTCCAAACTCAAGCAAGTGAGCATGAGTGTGAGGAGAATGTATTCATGATTCTAATTTATCATCACGAGACCCTTCATATCATGAACCATAACTCTTGAATTCATAATTCACATTCAAGAGAGAGTTAAGAGTAGAGTTCTAGAAAGTCTTTGAGTTCTATTAAGAATCATTTGAGATCAACTATCGATTTGAAGTTTTGATCAAGTAAGTATAAGAATGAGAAGAGTCGTATACATGAATTCCATATTGTTATTTAGACCCTCAAGTCGAGTCGTTCATGCCCATAAATTCTGCATGAACTCCATAAATTGAGTATCTTTGAGAGGAGTAGTATCTTCAAGTTCTAATTCTTGAGTATTGAGTTCCTAACCCTTTTGAGATTATATTCCCAATCATGGGACTATTACATGTTACCCATGAAGTCCTTGAGTCGTGTAATTCATGCCTATAATTTTGCATGAACACTATAGGTTGAGCAACATTGAGATGAGAAGTATCTTTGAGCCCTTGAGTTGAGTAGTTCATGCCCATAATTCCGCATGAACCTTATGAGTTGAGTATTCTTGGAATGAGTAGCATCATTGAAGTTGTTGAGTTCCAAATATCGAGTTTTACGCATGGTTATTAAAAACCTTGAATTGAGTCGTTCGCGTCCATAATTCGACATGAACCCTATTTTAAGAAGTCTTTTTACAAATTGTTTTAAAACTTGTTTTAAGACTTGAGAATATGAGTTTGAGGAAGAGTAGAGTTGAGTTCATTTTCTTAAAAATTATATATGGGAACTAAGTATTCTCAAGAGTAAATATTTTCACATTTAAGACGAGAGAAAATTGAGATTTCCAAAAGAGTTTTGAGCAGTTTGAGTAACATCTCTTTTTAGAGAGATTTTGAGTAATAATATCAAACCACATAAAGAGTTATGTTGTTAAACATATGAGCTAGTTATATTTTGGTAGTAGTATTGAGCACCGACATGGGGGGGTGGGGAGTTCAGAAAACTCACAACCCCCATAAACCATGTAGCCAACGTAGGTAGAAAGGGTCATACTTTTTAGATGATTCCTTATTTGCTTTTTAGCAAAGACTAGTGGATCCACTTAGTTGAGAGGTTCTATACCTTGACAAGGTATATGACAGTTCTGGCAGCGTGGATGAGACAATGTATCATCACATAGCTCATAGTGATGGTTGTCGATTAGAGAAACTCCCACAGAATTATATTATATTTTTATATACAAACTGAGTTATTATAGTATTCTTCAATACATTGAGCTGCTATGTATTATTTTAAAAGTTTTCCATATATCACCCCTTTTTTTGTTGTTTTATCTTGAGTTGAGTACCTTTGAGTTGAGTTTCATATATTTGAGTTGAGTATCTAATTTTTGAGTTGAGTATATTATTCTTGAGTTGAGTTTGGTTGAGTGAGTTGAGAGAAGGTAAGTATGTTCCTTTATATCAAGTTCAAGTTTATATTTATGTTGTAGAATACCTCTTACATGCTCGTACATTCCACATTCTGAGCCATTTGGTATGCATCGTTTCATGATGCAGATATATGTATTCAGGATCATCAATAGGCGTTCCGTTGAGGTATGTGATATTCCAGTCAGCTTTGGTGAGCCTTCTTTTATTTCGGAGGACTTCACTTTTATCTTACAATTAGTAGTTTTGAGATGTGGAGGGTCTTGTCCCGATATCCTTCTGTAATAGTAGAGGCTTCATAGAAAGACAGTACAGTTGAGAAGTCTGTTTCATTTATTTTGTTAAATATTTTAAAGACTTGAGTTTTCTATTTTTGGCGAGTTGATTATACTATTTTATTCAGTTTTAAACTTTTGTATACTTGAGTTAGTATTCCATTTGTAGTCAGCCAGGATAAGGGTTTGCTTGGGGACCAGAAATAGTTCTCGAGTGGCGGCAACGTCCAGGGTGTAGGCTCGGGTCGTGACAAACTTGGTATTAGAGCATAGAGTTCAAGTGTCCTAAGATGTCTATGAAGTCATGTCGGTAGGAGTTTATTTGTAGTTGTGAGGGCCCCACTTCTATAAATGAGGGACTACAGACATATAAGAAAAGTTTCCATTCTTTTATCCTCTTAATCGTGCAATAGAGCTATGTCATAGAGATTTATTCATAATCGTGTTTCTCATATTCATTCGACTACCCCTCATACTAGAGGTGGTGGAACAGAAAATTCAGTCTTTTATCGATGAGTTG
The DNA here is from genome assembly GCA_029582605.1 of Solanum gracilifrons. Classification (NCBI taxonomy): domain Eukaryota; kingdom Viridiplantae; phylum Streptophyta; class Magnoliopsida; order Solanales; family Solanaceae; genus Solanum; species Solanum gracilifrons. The sequence goes on along the minus strand of JAJOOH010007421.1, from coordinate 2,175 downwards.
TTCTTAGCAAAAGTCTTAAGGAAGTCATGAGACTCCAGAGGGGATTGAGAGAAGCCCATGATAGAGTTAAGTATTGAGTTTCAGAGGAATTTCCCATAATTATATGACTCATGCGTTTGAGATAAAAGTGAGTTGTACTATTTTCCTTAAGCCTTGTTTCAACTAAGATCCTTATGAGGAAGTATGTTTAGAGCTTGGGTAGTATTTTCACCTGAAAAGGTAGGATGAGTTACGAGATCATGAGCAATAGTACTGAAAGAGCCTAGAGTTAGAGGAAATTATGCAGAGGTTTAGTAATCCAAGAAAGGGAGATACTAATTAGGCAGGCTATGTTATTATAGTCATGCACCCAGTAAGTTATTGATGAGGAATTTTCCCCTATGGGTAGACTAAGAAGTAATGAGTTGTGAAGATCTCATGATAGGAGGCAGAGTAAGAGTTTCTAGTCAAGATGAGATAGAGTAATTCTTTTTAACCATAATAAAGTTGATGACGATATGCCATCGTGTTAGAGGGGGCTAAATATATGTGTTGAATAGAAGCACTGGGTATTCATGAGGTGATAGACCCAAGCTAGGCTTATGATTTGTTTGAGAGGGTCATGATGTTCAGAAGGTTATAGAACTGATCAAGAAATGAAGTATAGTATAGTAGGCGAGCAATTGTATTGATATTCAGGTTTAGTAATGAACATTAAGTTTGAATTTGAGATGAGTGTCATGATCCAAAGAATGGCAACATGAGGACGATGGTGTTAGTCTTTAATTAGATTTGATCTGGAAGACTTGACATAGAGTAGGTGAGGAATTGAGATTAGCTGTAAAAAATATGAGTAGTACAAGTGAGAGACCCTAACCTTTAGATAAGAGCAGTAAAGTGTGGCTAAGTCACAAGAGTAACAAGAGCATTAAGAAGTGTGCCGAGATGGTATATTACCAGATGAGGTTCCAATTAAGTTAATGATTTTTTTCATGTGTGCCAAGATAGCATAATTGAGTTGTCAATGTGGAATAGGTTTATAGCTTTTGAGTGTTAGCTTTAGACCTAAGGGGGAGATGATAAGATGAGAAATCAAGTTAAGTGTATGAGAGTAAGATAGTAATGAGTTCCAAAGAGTATTAGAGATATCCTTTCGGAGGTCCTTTTATTAATAGAGTGATGTTAGAAAGAGAAGGTTGATGTTTTTATCGTGATAGTGATGGTGTGATAATTCCATCTAAGGTTAGAAATGAAGAGGATGAGGTTTTACTATGAGAAATAGTTAAATGAGCACTTAGTTGGTTCCGAAGGAGTTGGTTAGTAGGAGTCCACGGAGTTGTTAGAGTACAAAGCTTGAATGTGGAGTTGTTAAACATTAGGTGGTTCTTGACATGAACCCAATGTGCTGGTATAGAGTAATAATCTTGGGATGAGATTCCCAATAGAGAGGTATAGAACCTGAACCTAAGGATTTGTGTTAAGCCTGAATATAGTAAGAGCATACCATTAGAATCAAACCTTAGTAAGAGTAACGCCGATCCACACCCAGTCCAGCCGTCATTCAAGGACGAATGATCCCAAGGGGAGATATTGTAACACCCTATAAATTTTTTGAACTAAGACTCGAACCATCCTTTTATTGTTTTTCATTTTGATTATATATACATATGTGATAATTTTTTCAACGAAGCCATGTCATATGACAACCTAAGCCTATGTATATTAGCCACACACGAAAGAATAATTTCTTGAAAAAAGTGCAAAAAATCAAACATATATGTAAGCTCACTTATTTAATGAAATAATATTATTTTCCAATGGGGCTTCTTACAAGATGACATCTCTGCTCTCTTTCTCGGCTCACCATCACGACACCTTAATTTTTTTAAGGAGATCTTGAGAAGCCACCCCGAGCTTCCAAGTTAAGGACCTCTACATTTGCGTACATTTATGAATACAAAATGATGAATCATAATATATATAGTACTAAATATTATTGTAAAATCCAAAAATTAAAAATAGTAACCAAAAAGACCATTGGTAACTAATTTTTGCTATATTATTTATCGTAATGACAAATCATGCGCAAATGATAGCAAACTTATGAGTCTTTGAAATTGATAGTAATTTTTCGCCTCTTAAATAATGATTTCTAAGTGTCTACATATTAATTATTATATATGAAATAAAGAAAAA
>JAJOOH010007420.1:0-21386 GCA_029582605.1 Solanum gracilifrons | reverse complement strand
TAAAAGTTATTTTTTAGAGGCTTTATCAAAATGATAGTTTGGTTCCTCATTTTCACTACAATGCTACTACATATGCGTTCAACAATGCATTCATCTTTTTAAATATTCATAAATCCCCTTTGACATGTGCATATTCATAAAAAAAATTCCAACTCTAGCTACCCTATTCATCTCGAGGAGGAGGATTTCATCCAATGAAGACAACCAGTTGATGAGTCCGAGATTTGGACTCATTTAGGGCTTTATTTACAAAAATTTAGTGTCCTCAAATGCTTATTTTATGCCAATAACTGATGTAAAATCCTTGATTTCCAGGTATATATATTGAGGAACAAAGTAAGGCCACTAATTTGCAAAAAGGAACAAAGCGAGCTGAAAGAATGAAGAAAAGCAAGCCTGGTGATCACCAAGTTCATTTGGCGAGTCGCCGAATGGCCGCTTGATCACCTAGAGTTGCCGTGTGCCAAGCCCTGAAGGAAAGAACCAAGTTTGCGAAAGAAAGGAGCAGTCGGCGGATCACTGAGTGGTTTCGCGATGCACTGTTGGATCACCCAAAGTTACAGACCTTGAGGATGTTGAAGGCCAAGGCAGAAGGGCGATAAAAGTGACCAAAGAGTGGATCGGTGAGCCCGACTTACTGCGCCGAGTAGCCCGTTGCAGCATATTTTTGGCGACTATAAATACATTTTTGAACATTTTGTTTAAGATCTAATATTATCATATTATCAATTATTCATTATGGATAGTATTTGGGATTATTCTGAGTATTGAGTTAAGTTTTCTCTAGTTCTTCCTAAGCTTTGGAGAATTGAAGTTTTTCACTATTGAGAAATTGGATGTGGGTCTTTGAGATTTTTTGAATTGAAACATTGTAAGAACGAAATCAATCTTACCTAGTTGATGGAAACTCAATTTGGTAATGATTTTTATCTTTTTATGATGTCTAGCTAAAACCCCAATTCTTGGTGTGTGATTTTGTGATTATGGGTTGATTTAGCTTATGGGTATTGCTAATTGTTAGTTTAAATGTTGTTTAGAAGTTAGTTCAATCAATAATTGTGGTTTAATTTAATAATTGTAGTTGCAAATGCAGTTCTACCCTTGTGTTTTTTGCTTGTTCGAAAGAGAGGTTTTAAAACTAAGCTTATTGATTGATGGTCAGTGGGTATTGGGTTGACATGGGTTCAGCTCGAGAGAGTGAATCCTAAACTCAATCCCGCACATTCAGCTCGAGATAATGAATGGACTAAGGTGTGGGCTGGTCTTATTTTGCTTGCTTAATGATATTCAAGAGAAATCAACTTGATTCGGGATAAATTATTCGAGAGAAAATTTATCCCCTCTATGGCTTAGCTTACTTACTAATATACAACTATTTCCTAACTGTTACAATTACCCATTTGTCTATATTAGCCTATAAACGAATCACATCCCATGAACCCATCTCATTATTGTTATTTCGTATTGATTTCCATTGTTTGTAGTTGATAATTAAAACCAAAACACCCTTATTTGACATTCGTGTCACCCCTTGATTTGAATTATGTTTTTATTCGATAATGTCTATTCCTATGGCTGATTTGACCATATTCACACTTTACTATTGAATCTCAAACACGTACCGCTCCCTGTGGAATTTGACCCAAACTCATATAGTTGGGTTATATACTGATTAACGACCGTTGACGCTTAGAATTGGATGAAGTATCTTTGAAACCTTATTAATCAAAATGGCACCACTGCCAAGGAGTGGTGTTGTTTGAGATTTTTTTTTTTGTGAAGTTGAATTTTGTTCTTTTTAGTCATAGTTGAATCTACTTACTTTTAGTTTTGGTTTGTGTGTTTTTGTTTTGAAATAGAGGATATGAGTGTAAACGGAAGCAATGGTAGCCAAGTGGGCCACCAAGATGACATTTGAAATCTTAATGATGTCAATGAGCCAAATGCTAATGCCCTAATCTTGTCAGTGGAGTGGTGCCATTCGCTTGCCTCTGGCTGAAGGGAAAGATGTGTTCCACATACAAGCACCATATTGCAGCTCTTGCAATTGAAAGGGTTGTTTGGTGGGTTAACTCATGAGGATCCTTATGAGCATATAAGAAACTTTTGTTGATGTTTTTGGGCCGTTCTCCTTCAAGAACATATCCCAAGAGTCAGTCCGGTTGAGGCTGTTCCCATTTTCTTTAATGGGAGAAGCATGTAATTGGTTGGCTGAATTACCAAGAGAATCCATCACTTCGTGGGAAGAGCTTGTCACCTAATTTCAAGTGCAATTTTTCCCTTCTTCGAAGATGATGACACTTAGGGATAACATTCAGAGCTTCAAGCATCTGCAGGGTAAGCCAATCCATGAGACTTGGCTATGATTCAAGAAGGTGTTGCAATGCCCAACTCATGGTTTGCCCAACAACATTTTGCTGCAATACTTTTACCGAAGCCGTGATTCAGTTAACAAGGGAGTAGCTGACCAACTTTCTTCCGAAGGTTTGATGCAACAACCTTATATTATAGCAGCCCAACTCTTAGATGGTATGACCAAAATTAACCGGTCCTGGTATACCCGTAAGGATCAGGTCTCCCCTCTCACTTTTAAATTGACCAAGAAGAAGCTTGAGAAAGACCAAAAGAGGGACCAAAACATGGCCAAGATCATGACCCAACTTGACATTTTGTCCAAAAATGTCATGGGAGCTGGTGTTAGAGTGTCAATGATGTAGGTGTTGGGTGTGTAAGCCCCGAAGAGGCCAAGTTTGAAGCATTATATAACGAGGAGGTGTACTTCCTAGCTAACCAAGGAGGTGGTTATAGTGCAAACTACCCGAGGTAGGACTGTAACCAAAGTTGGAAGAAGGATGATGGCTGGAGAGATCGTGATAGAGAGTAGATGGATTGTAACTCCACTTGGAAGGAAAGAGATAGGGAGAATGATAGGTATGGTCCTCCCCACGAGCATCAAAAGCCAAAAGATTTTACGGTGGCCAATTTGAGGATATGCATTCTCGTATTCTCAACAAGGTTGAGGGGTCTGATAAAATTTTGAAAGAGATGAAGGAAGATGTATCAACCCTTAGCTAGATGGTGACCTCTCATTCTGTCTCTATCAAGCAGTTGGAGACCCAAATGGGTCAGATTTCATCTCATTTAAACCCGAGACAACAAGAGAGGTTACCTAGTGACTCTATGTCCAACCCCAAGAATGAAGTTGGAATGAGGACTTGCGTCGTGCCACGACGTTAACAAAGGCGCTGCTTGGGAGGCAACCCATGTTTTTATTTGCTTTCTTTTTGTTCTAGAAATAATCGTGTGTTGATTGTGCAGGTAAAAAAGTGGAATGTGTTTGAAAAGTAGTGATTGGCTAGCAAAATGTCCTGTCGGCGAGCCTGACTTGGATCACATTGGACTTATGAGATTGTAAGGTTGGAGTCTGTATAACTCGGCAGACCCATGAGCCAATTAGCGTGTCACCGAACAGGTCGGCGATCACGACTTTGTCCGCCGTTTGGACCCCCACATTAATTGGAGGTCAAGTAAAACTCGGTGAGGTAAGTGACCACTAAGCGTGTCATCGAGTTGTTCGGCCAGTAAAATTAATGTCACCGAAAGGGCAAGAACTTGACGGTTTTTAAAGGCCAAAGGTTTAAAATTTAATACTCTTTCACATTCTCTCACTTTTTAACTTCCCAAGATCACATCCGCACTATATTTTTCTAATTTTTGCATTTTTACTGCTCGTTAGTTGTTGATTGTGTGTTCAAAATTGTAAATCTCTGTCGCCTAGTATTTCAAATCTTGTAGTCGGCATTAAGGGTTTGTTTTCCAAATCCCAAACTTGTATTTAGCGGTTTTTACACTTCTTTCATATTCTTGAAGTTGTGCCTTAGAGTTTAGCTTTATAAGTGTCCTTTACCTAATCCTTCTCTTGGGTTTATAGGATATGAATACAAGAAGGATGCCTGCAAGAAGAGTGGAAGAGGAGAATGTGAATGAGGGAGTTCCTCCCCAAGATCCCTAAGGTCCTCAAGGTGACCAAGTTTCTCAAGGAAACCAAGTTTCGGTTGGTGCTCCGGACATGTCTAATGAAGAGATTAGGTCGGATTTTCTAACCTTAGCCCAAGCCATGACGACCCAAGTGAATAGATATATGGGGCCTCGAGTGAATGCTATTGAGAGTACTATGGCTTCTAGATTAAGAGACTTTGTGAGGATGAATCCTCCGATGTTCCTAGGTTCTAAGGTGGGAGAGGATCCCCAAGAGTTTTTGGATGAGGTGTATAAGATAATCGATGCTATGGGGGTGACTTCTAGAGATAAAGAGGAACTAGTTTCCTATCAACTGAAAGATGTTGCCTAAGTTTGGTTCACTCAATGGAAAAGAAATAGGCCTATAGGAGTGGGTCCTATAAAATGGGAGGAGTTTAAGGAAGCTTTCCTTGGTAGGTACTTTCCCCGTGAGAAAACAGAGGTTAAGTTGGAAGAATTTATCAACCTTACGCAAGGTAGCATGAGTATGGAGGAGTATTCCTTGAATTTTACCATATTGTTTAAGTATGCTCCATCTTTGGTGTCCAACCCTAGAGATGAGATGAGTAGGCTTGTGACCGGTGTATCCGACCTAGTAAGGAAGTGTGTCGTACGGAAATGCTTTATGATGACATTAACATTTCTAGACTCATTGTGTATGCTCAATCTATTGAGGAGTCCAAACTTGAGAGGAAGAATAGAGAGATAAAGAGGTCTAGGTCCGATGAACAAAGTCAACCAAGGTCCAAAAAAAGGTTTTCCAACCAAGATTCTCCTATGATCGACAATGATAGGGTGTCTAACCCTAAATCTCAAGGAGGGAATGGAAGTGGTTCTTCTTTTGAGAGACCTATATGTGCCAAGTGTGGGAAGCAACATTTGGGTAAGTGTCTTGCCAGCATGGATGGGTGCTTTGGGTGTGGAAAGAAGGGTCATAAAATGAGAGATTTCCCAACAGTCATGGAAAAAGGAAGAGATACCAAACAAGCTTCTCTTAATGGCCCGGATCCTAATGCTCCAAAGAGAAATCATTTCTATGTGCTTCAAGCTAACAAGGACAAAGGAGCTAATCTGATAGTTACTTTTGGTTTTGAATGTTGTATTGAGGTTCTTATGTTGTTTTTCATGTTAGCCTTAGTTGGGTTTTCTCATAAGTGGGGGATAGTATATTGAATTGTAAGATTGTTGAGAGTTTTGAAATCCTTATCTCTTTCCTTCTATTCTTATTCAAGCTTGAGACCAAGAGTTCCTTTTTGGCTTGTTTCATGTTTTGGAGTCATGTGTGATTATGTGTTTCCATGGTCTCCTTATGTTATGCATGTTCTAGTTGAATTCTTGTTTAAATGAGAAAAATGAGTTTATATGAATTATGTTCCTCATGTTAATGTGCATTTAGTATGCGTTGTCTATATGCTTCATGAGGTGAATTGTTGAACATGCCTAATGTGCTTTTAGGAAGAAATTGCATATTGTTCTTAATGATGTTGTGATGAGCATGATTTGAGTTGGACAAGGTAATTCCTCCAACTTGTCAAAACCGAAAGTTGAGCATCAAAAGTTGTGAGGTTTGTCCCAAGATATTATTATTCCTACTTGGAAGTTGGAAGATCTCAATATGGCCTTTATTGTTATTTTTTTTGTAGTGATTGGCTCCGTTCTTGTGATGCTTATGTTCTTGTTTAACACCGTATGGTGAAGTGTCAGTTTCAAAATAAGCACATCCTAGAGTGAAAAGGGGAACTTCTATGCCTAAGGGTCCGTTTTTTTCTTATCTAAAATCATTGAAAATGATTTCTATGGGTTTCATATAACATCTTGTTTTGTTTAGGGATACAAATTATGAAACCGCTACTCTTGAATTTGTCCTAGTGGTAAATGAGTTCCTGGAAGTGTTTCCCGACTATCTACCTAGTGTTCCTCTCGGAACAGAAATTGATTTTAGCATTGACCTTCTTCCAAATATGTAACCTATATCTATTCATCCTTGTATGGTTTGACAAAACTTATGGAATTAAAAGATAAATTGAATGATATTTTTGATAAGGGGTTCATCTAACCAAGTATATCTCCATGACGCGCTCCACTTTTTTTTATCGTAAGAAGGATGGATCACTTTTCTTGTGTATAGATTACCGACAATTGAACAAGGTTACATTTAAGAATAAGTATCCTATTCCGAGAATTAATTGTTTGTTTGATCAACTCCAAGGTGCTAGTTTCTTCTCTAAGATTAATCTTCGGTCGGATTATCACCAAATGAAAGTAAGAGATTATGATATTTCAAAAACACATTCCGAGTAAGGTATGGTCATTAAGAATTCTTGTTAATATTGTTTGGTTTGACTATTTCTCCGATTGCATTCATAGAGTTGATGAATAGAGCTTTTAGAAAATATATTTATATGTTTGTAATTTTCTTGACTAATGATATATGCATTTACTCACGAAGTTCGGATGAGCATGTCGTGCTTTTAAGGATTGTGTTGAAAATTCTCAAGGATCATGAGTTGTATGCTATATTGAACAAATGTTAAATTTGGTTAAGATCCGTGGATTTTGTTGGTCACATTTATTTCCTCTAAGGGTATTGAGGTAGTTCCTAAGAAGATAGAAGTGGTTATGAATTGGTCTAGACCTCTATCCTCTTCAGATATCCGAAGATTTTTGGGTTTAGCCATATATGATGGAAGGTTAACGGAGGGGTTTGGTTTGATCAAATCTCCATTGACTGCATTGACCCAAAAGAAGGCTAAGTTCTTGTGGTTAGATCCAGGTAAAAAGAGATTTCAAGAATTAAAAGCTAGGCTTACCTTCGCTCTGGTGTTGACCTTACCAGGCAGATTCGATGGTTTGTTGTTCGTTGTGATAATTCAAGGATTGGTTTAGGGTGTTTTCGTATGCATAATGGTAAGTTATTGCCTAGGCCTCAAGTCAACTTATGATTCATGAAAAGAATTATCATACCTATGATTTGGAACAAGCGGCGATTGTTTTTTTCTTAATGATTTTGTAGCATTATTTTTATATTGTCCATTTGATATTTTTACTGACCACAAAATTTTGCCAACTGACACTATTTCGGTTCAAGTGTCAAACGATCGTGTATAGTGATATAGCCCAACCAAGGGTTGGGATCGTTTCCACAGGGAGTGGTTTTGAGAATTAGTAGAAAATTAAATCAAGTTCTAATTAGTCATAGCTATAAATATTAACGAATAAAAACAAACTAAATCTAAGGAGTGACGCAAGCGTCAATTATCAATGGGGGTTTGTATTATTTAACAATAAAAAAAGAGTAAAAATATAAGGAAACGAGATATGGATACGGGATTCTTGGGATGTGATAGGAACACAAGTTAAACTAGACTATGAGGTACATGCTTTTGATAGTAAATTGTTGAACATTTGTAACTAGGCTAGACTATAGTGGGGTAAATTATCTCTCGAGCAACTTACCCCGAATCAACTCGGTTTCCCTCGAACACCAAGTTGCCGCATTAAACACAGCCACCACCTTAGCCCATTCACTCTCTCGAGTTGAATGCGTGGGAGAAGGACTAGGATTCACTCTCTCGAGTTGAACCCATGTCGACCCAATACCACCAGCTATCAATTTAGTAGTCTTAGTTTTACGGCCTCTCTCTAGAGCAAGCCAAAAACACTAAGATGAAATTGTATTTGCAACTACAATCCCATTAAGTTCATACATAACTACTAAATAAAATCACATTTAAACAACTAATAAACCATCAAAAAGAAAGACCCAACAGATAATTTAACCCATAGTCACAAAATCACACCCCAAGAATTGGGGTTTTAGCTAGACATGTAAAAGAGATAAAAATTTATACCAATATTAGTTTCCGTCAACTGGGTATGAAGAATTAAGTCTAAAACATGTCAAGAGTGAAGAATCTTCGAGACCCACTGTAACGACCCGAGAGCACCCCCTAGCCGTTACATGCGTATTCGACCTCTCGGAGGTCTTATACAAGCCTTAGCATTCATTCATCGCATAGATCATAAAAATCAGTAAGAATTAATAGCTTTTATTCAATAAAACCATAAAACCTTAAGAGTCATCAACATTTGAAAACACCAATACGCAAGCGGAAATACTAAGTCTCTTTAGCCAATCTTAGACAAGAACTTAAAACGTACTAAGGGACATGGCCCATTACAAATGAAATGAAACTTAAGTGTCTATTACAATGACTAAGAAACTTCTAAACATAGTCCTCGAATCTTGAGGACATACCAAAGACTTGGAAGAGTGAAGCAATCCTAGCAACTCCAAAGTACAATATCCTCCTAGTTACCACAACCTACACTTGTAGTAAAATAGAAAAAAGGGATTAGTACAACACACGTACTAAGTATGAGGATATGCAAGGCATGCTAAAAAGGACATTTGTGAGGAAGTTATGCTTTCATGCCATTTTGATAAAATCTCATGAACATCAACATAATAGGCACCTTACAAGTCACAACCAACAATACAAAGTCATATGCTTCACAATACCTCATAAACATACATAACCCATTTACCTTTACCTTCTTGCCTTGGACCTCCACCTTAAGTAACCTTTAAGCAATACCTTTGGGCAATGTATGGGCAACGCCCCATACCATCACCTACACTAAGGCACCACCATAAGGTCAGACAAAGTGCACTTACCATGCATACCTCAACCTTCACCAATTAGTCACATGAGACATATAAGCACATAAGCCAACAAGTCACTTCATAAAGCTAGAAGACACATCAAATGTCATCCCAAGACTTACTAAGTAAGACATGGTGAAGCAGCCCATACTACCTCTCCATACCACACCCAAGTGATCCTTAAGGCTACACAAGACAAGCTTCATTCACATCTCAACATAAATCGTTGATTCAACTTAATGCATTTAGAGAACTTCATTCACTAATGACATAAGATCGTCACATAGATTCAATTCAACATAAGCACTTACATCCAATTTATTATGACTCACTTTCACATTAGCATGCTCAAAGACCAACACTTTCATAAATTAGCCCAATAAGACACATTCATTCATTATCATTACTAAGACACACCAAGATCTCCCTTAAATGTCTACTTGTGCATTGTCTAGATGATGTCTCATTCCACCACCTATTCTAAGCAGTACACCCTTAAGAGACCCTAGTTCATTCATTCATTAATGTGGGGGAGGCGTCTTAACCGACATAGACCATGGAGCTTGACATGGAATCCCAGTAGTACGCTTACCGGATGAGGGATCCCTACTTGCCTAAGGTAGGGTCATTCTTTTAGCCTTTACGTGGTAGAGACCACTAGCTAGTCCTATGTGGGCACATAGTTAAGGGATAGAAGGATTGCCTCTAAGTACTCTCATCTCAACTCACGAAGGAGCACCCATCTTAAGGGTTGCTACTAAGTAGTCACATCTCAACTAAAGAAGGAGTATCCACCCATCTTCATATCCTCTCGGTGCTAGACATTAATCCCCCACGGAGTGAGGACATTCATTCATTTAGGTATAAGAATTGCTACTAAGTACTCTCATCTCAATTCACGAAGGAGTACTCATCCTAACCCAACATTCATTCATTTAGGGATAAGGATTGTTACTAAGTATTCTCATCTCAACTCACGAAGGAATACTCATTCTAACCCTTATTCATTCATTAAGGAAGCCCTTGGATTCAAAGATGAGAAAACCTTTCATTTAGGAACCCCATTTATTTAAAGGAGAACTTTATGAGACTATCCTTACAATAGACCCAACTTTCATTCATTAGCATTAACTCCCATTCTTTTCATTCATTCACACATTCTTTCATTCTATTCATTCATTCTTCACTAGGTGTGAAAGTAGGTAAACATAGTCTATCCTAACCTCACCTTCATTATAAGTCATTCAAAGAAGACAACAACCCAGTATAAAACATAAAGTCTCTACACAAAGTCACCTTTCATGCTCTTAGACCATACACAATTTCACATCATATCATATTACCTTCACATAATCAACATTACTCAAAACAACAATCATCCAACTTTGCCTACACGGCCATGATCACAACATGCTTATAAAGTAAACACCTCCCCACTTTCAAAGGGATCAAACCACAAAATTCTAACATCTACAACATCTATATATATAATACTAGAATCAAATAATATATTCACAACATCATTATCATCATAAACCTTAGGTCACAATTGCCCATTCAAGGCCAACATCCAATATAACACAGTTGACCATCAATTCCTCATAATTCAATATAGAACAATACATAAGTCAATAGCCCATAACAATCTACACATTAATATCACATTATTAGCTAATAATCAATAGACCCACTTTAGACCCAAAATTAGGGTTTCAAGATATGCAAGGGTTCATGGAGATTTTGAACTTAAAACCATCAATATTAACATAAAACATCATTTGAAATACTTTCATGAAAGAACCCAAGCTTAGAGTTGAAATTGGGGGTTTTTAGTGTTTCTGAAAAACATTGAAATCACTTTGATTTGGCTCTTTGATTGAAAGGAGAATCAAAGATAAAATCCACATACCTTTATGATTAATTCCCTAGGAATTTGAAGAGAAATCAGTAGGAACCCATCCCCTAGCTTGAAGCTTCTAAGATGTCTTCCATGGAGTTCTAGAGAGAAAGTTTATTTGATAGGGAAGGTTCAATTGGAATAATGAGGTCCAACTCTAGGTTTTGGGGTTTTATCCACTTAAAATACCCTAAAATAGGTAGAATAACTATTTATAATAATTCTCTAAAGTACCCAAACTACCCCTCACTTAGTTGGACCTTTTTAAACAAGTCAAACTTGAGTTTTACTTTCACAAATTTCATCGGGAAAGAAGTCCACAATGCGGAGGTGTTCCCAGAAGTATCTGGAAATTAAATTTTGAGACAATAGAGTCCGCGACACGTCCGCGACGTGGACCAAACTTTTGGCCCTTGGTGGAGCTAGTTTGCGACGCAGACATGCTCCCTCCATGCACATTTTGCAAGCTGCCTTGGCAGCTTGAAGGCAGCTTGTTTGGCCAAGGGTTGGGGTCCTCCTCGGGGTTCCTTAGAGTTGTCCCGGGGAGTCCTACCCGAACGTTTTGACCCTAAATACATTTATTAAGACACTAGGGTAACCTCCACTGATTTTAGACACCAAACAACACATAAAAACATGAACAACATACTAGAACACACCAACACGTAAAAGATTAGTTTTCGAACGTCTTGGTCGTCCCTTGACGTTTGACTTCCAAACCCTTTAAAACTGACTAAAAAGGCTATTCTTCATTATTTGAACAAGCTATTAATGCATAACACCCATATGAGGCTCTAATTTATCCTACTTCATTTTGAGGAGTGTTACACCCACGTCCAATTTCTTGTAGTTGAAACCCTTTGAATCTTCAAGGTCTTAGAACAAAGTCTCCAAAACCCTCTAAAACATGAACTCTCTCAAAAACTGTAAAAAGTTCAAATAATAGAAGTGATATGATAGTAGAAATTTAATCAAGTTTTATAGTGTTGGAAAATTTGTGTTGCAGGGGACCATTCGGCACAATTAGTCGGGATCACTGATATGCTCGGCGATCCGCCTTTTGGTCGATTTCATCGCCTTCCTACTTTACCCTTCAGCATCATCGCGTTTTGAGTCGTTGGACGATATGGTACTTTTTCGCGGAACTGATCGGCGACGCGTCGACTGCTTCATTTAACGCCAACTTGACATTTTCCTTCAGGGCTCAGCACACTGGAACAAAAGGCGATCTCCAGGCCCATCGGCGACTCGCCAACTGGGCATGGCGATGTTCAGTCCTTCATTTCTTCGTTCTTTTCGGCCTCCTTGTTCCTTCTTGCCAAGTAGTATCCATGCTTTGCCTCAAACTATAAATACCTGAAACTTAAGGATTTTCATCAGATATTGAGACAAAATATGCATTTGAGGATACTAATTCTATCAAAATATAGACCTTCATGAGTCCAAATTGTGGAGTCATCAACACCCCAACTTAAACTTTTGATTGTCCTCAAGTAAAACTCAAGTTCGGCAGTCCAAAAAGGATGTCTCAAATAGTGCTACGAAGACTCAATCATGAATGTACACAATAAGACTCAACTTACTCATGCAAGAATCAATTGTATACTCAAAGACTCAAGTTGTGACCCACCATTATCAAAGATTCTCAATCTCACTATACTTGTTTCAAATGCAAGTTCGAGCTCAACAAAGGTATTCAAATGCCCTCACACAAAGAATGATTCCATATTCATACACAATGGTTTAATCATTTAAAATTCTGGAATCAAATACAACGCTCACTCTCACAAAGAAGAACACAATGCATGGTTTTACCCATAGGTTTGCCCATATTTTCCAATAAACAATTGTTTCAGCTCACTCAAGATCAAAAAGGTCTTTTCAAGGTTGTAATGGGGATGAGTGCAAAGTATGGTCATTTAGGCTCAGCGACTTTCATCCTCGTGAAATGTGGTGCTTTCAACACTCTCTTTCCTCCTCTTTCATCATTTTCTTTAGTGCTCATAAGTCATCTCATTATTCACTTCCATGGATTGTTCGAAACCCCATTTCTTTTGACATTTCTAATAATTTTATTTCACAACTTTTTCTTTTTCTTTTCTCGTCTCTTTTTTTTTGTATGGAGGGGTTTGATTTTTCTCAACACCATGGATTAAAATGGACTTTTCTTGCATTTATTAAGTTGCCTTTTCTTTTCACCGCACCCCCAACTTAGGCTTTTGGCCTAAGTTGGCTATTCAATCAACCATAAATCACGAGGATTATGGGTAGTGGAGTTAATAAAGGTCATGTTTTCATCAAGTTTCTTCCAAAGAAAGGTAAGGCTCAAGGCTGTTCAAAAGAGGTTCACACACTCACAAGGTAGGCCACAAAAGAGGCTCGCACACTCACAAGGTAGGCCACAAAAGAGGTATATGTCAAATTGGCTGACACTCATCGAAGTTGCCTAATATCATATCAAGAGATAGCCTTACTTAGTCGACCGGACCAACGGGGCAAATTCTAGTTATTATGATGCATGGTTAACAGTAAGCCCATAACCCAAGGCATCGACACCAAAGTCAAACAAGACTCCACACTTTCGCAAGTGTGCAACGTTCAACACAAGAGAATCAATTCTATAATTGGCTAGTCACAACGAGATGCACAGAATTCACATATTGACTATGTAACTTCAATTGGTCTCATCGTAGCCGCACATTCATATTCGTTCAATTATGAACACTATTTGAGTCATCGATATTGATCAAAACTGAGACTCAAATATTCTTAAGAACATACACATTCCACATGTATAAAGTTGGCAAAAATTTTAAAAATTTTCGGAAGGGTCAAGATTATTTACACTTTAAAATAAAAGGAGCCACAAGCTCAAACATCCACAAGAAGCAGTTTAAAACACAATTATAAGCAAAACGACCCAATTATATACAGAAAACAGTGAAGCATCAATATTCACACAAAAGGTGGGCCTCACCCCACCACAAATAAAAACCATTTGTCCTCAAATGCAAATAAAATAACGGATCCAAAATTGAAAAAAAGTAAGACATAGAGGGAGGTAAGGAAAGGATCATGTCTATGTAGTCTCTCCATCTGTCTGGGCCTCAATGCCCGGTGCAGCAGTCTGTATTTGGGCATCAGTGCCTAGAATAACCCCAAAAGGAATAGAAGTGCCAGATCCACTAGGAGCTGTTGTGGACGTCTCAGTCGACGATATTTGGATCACTGGTTGCACAATAGTCTCCACCAGATATGGAAAATCTCTAAATATGCTCTCTTATTGTCTCTCTATCATCTCATAATCGTGTATTGCCATTTGCTCCTCGCCTATCTCTGCATTAGACTCCTCACCTGCTCTGCCATCCCTCTGTACTTCTCCGGTGGTAGCCTGAGGAATCACTGAAGTCTCAGGGTATCTTCATCATCATCAGCCTCTATTAATGAATTCAAGTCGGTAAACTTTAGATAGTCTACGTCCTTCCTCAGATCTGCTACTTCGACTTTCAAAGTTGTTACCTCGGAGGCTTCCCCCTGTCAGCTTTCACAAGTTGTGACTCTCACAATCAACGCATCAACAGATGTTTGGAGGGGGATGAATGCAGCAAGTATGGCACTCTCGATCATCCCTAGGATGGATCTCTCACTTGGGTCACCCGCATGTCAGCTGATTGGGTCAAATGCCCTATCTTCAGGATCATTGCCTGAGTAATCTGACAGGCTAGGTGGAGGAGGAAACACTGGGGCCTATGAAGAAAAGGAAGGAGCGGATGTACATGAAGGTCCAGAGATGGGAGTTGGCAAAGATATGGCTGCAGGTAATAAGTCAACATCAACATTTGGAGAAATGTGTGTCGGAGCTGCTCTTCTTCTGTCCACCCCCTCGCGTATGTACTCAGCCTCAATACGTCGAATGTTAGTAGAGGATGAAAGGGTGACCTTAATATCTCTCACAATATCCTAGGGTACTCTAACATAGCGGCACAGCTCAGTGATCAGGACTGGAAATGGCAGAGAACTTTGTCTCTGCTTGGCTCTCATGGCCATCTCCTGTGAAATCAGTAGTCCTAGGTCGATGCGCCTCCTAAACATGATAGAACCAATCCAAGCTTCTTTTGAATAGCGCAAGATGGACTCGTTTTGGGATGGCATTATGGTGTTGCTGATAAACCCAAACTAGAACTTGGAAGAAATACTCAAGTCCCTCTTCTCAATAAGGTCCCCTGCCTCGATCTACCTCGGGGTGGTGTTAGAAATCAGAGGGGCCAACTAACCCTTCAAGTCATCTAGGGACTGAGCAATGGGAAATCCCTCGTAAGAAAGTGAAGAATGCAGTGGTCTATCCAATATAGTGCTAATATGTTCACTTCTTCGCCCAACTTCCCTGCCTCTTACCATGATAGACTTCACCGGTCTGAACTCGCTCGCCTTCTTCTTGCTCTTAGGAACTAACTCCCCATAAGTTGTATAGAATTTTTGGACCCAAGTAGGAATTTAAGGGTCTTGGGGCCTGGTGAACTGCTCAAACTCATGGTAGAGAAGGGTCTCCCTCACTTCTGAATAATTCCAATCTAAGCCTTCTATCGAAAGTAGCTTCTCCACGAGGATGGTTCGTAAACCATCACCTTTTAATTTGTTTAGGAGCCTGGGAGGAGAAACGACTGGAGGCATGAGGGTCATAGGAGGTGCATGAGCTGGCACTAAGTCTGTTGCTGGAGAAATGGCATCTGAAGGGACTCTGGTGGACGTGGTTTGAGATCTAGCCTAGATCTCATCCCTTCGGAAACTCAAAGGCTGCTCATCTTCAGGTTCAAACAACTCAGTCCGGGTGTCAACAACTACTCTTTCAAATGTGTGCTTTTTTCATTTGCCTTTGTCTCCCGATGGGAGTTCTTGCCTTCCCCTCTTTGGAGAATTTGATCCCCCTTCATTTATGGTAATGCCCCGTGCCTTTTTCTAGGGTGGCCTATCTAGATTTATTCTCACCATGTCTTTGGCCTTTAATAACCGTCCAGGTCGCGTCCATTCGCGATGTTAGTATTGCTGGCCAATCTACTTGACAGCGCGCCAAGTGGTCACTTATCTCGCCGAGTTTTACAGGACCTTCAGTCAAAGTGAGTATCCAAATGGCGGTTTACATCGGGATCGTCGATCAGTTCGACCATTCATTGAATGGACTCTTAGTTCGCCAAATTCAATTTCCACACACTCTCCACACTTTAACCTGCACAATCAACACACCGTTATTTCTAAAACAAAAATAAAGCATTTCAGGGTTTAGGGTTACCTCCCAAACAGCGCCTTAGTTAACGTCGTGGCACGATGGAAGTACTTTTTCAAACACCATTTGTGGGAGTAGCGCTAGTTTCATACGGGCACCCCAACTTTGGCTCTGGTTAGAGGGAGGACAGTACATGGTCCATTTGGGATCCCAGTAGATGAATGGGCATGGAGTGGGAGTTTGTCATCTGATTCAGCATCAAGACGCTCTCTCTCAATTCTTCCATCACCCTATGTTGCTCATTTACTTTTTGGAGGAGTAGTCTGAGTATTTTGTTGATCTGCACATCCTCCTTGTTCTTAAGTTTCCTTCGTTCATGAGGAGGATTATAGCGCCCCTTCTTGTCGCACTGGACTTCAACATCCCCAATCTTCTTGGTTAGCTCATCTAACTGGGTTAGCATGACTGCTAAGCTGAAGTCTCTCCTTTCTATTGCTTGATTTGTCTTATTTAAGTTGCCAAGCAGTTTGGATGTTGTCACATAAGGTTGTTGTACTAGACTAGTCACCCTGGACAATTTGAACAACCAACATTCTATTCCCTGAATCCAGACTTCAATAAAAACATTCCAGAAGGACTATATCGGGAATTAGAAGTGATTTAAATCTCAGCCACGCCTCATGTAGTCGTTAACCTTCCGATTGCCTAAAAGTTAGAATCTTATCCTGGAAGATCATCACCGCTGCTGAAAGGTACTCCATTTGTTCAATCTCATCAATTACACTCATTCTTCCTACTTCAACATAAAAATCAACCAAAACAAAACTGAAAATTAAGTAAGTAGAACTACAACTAACAAGAACGAAAATCCAACTTAACCACAAATTCTCTAATAACACCACTCCCCGACAGCGGTGCCATTTTGATGTTCGACGTAATCAACTAACACTATTTTGGTTCAAGTGCAAAAATATTGTGTGTAGTGATATAACCCAACCAAGGGTTGGGATCATTCCCACATGGAGTGGTTTTTAGAATTAGTAGAAAAATAAAATCAAGTTCTAATTACTCATAGCTATAAATATTAACGAATAAAAACATATCAAATCTAAGGAGTGACGCAAGCGTCAATTATCAATGGGGGTTTGTATCAATTAACAACAAAAAAAGTAAAAATATAAGGAAACGAGCTATGGAGACGGGATTCTTGGGATGTGATAGAAATACGGGTTAAACTAGACTATCGGGTACATATTTTTAATAGTAAATTGTTGAACATTTGTGACTAGGCTAAACTATAGTGGGGTAAATTCTCTCTCGATAAACGTACCCCAAATCAACTCAGTTTCTCTCGAACACCGAGTTGCCGCATTAAGTACAGCCTCCACCTTAGCCCATTCACTCTCTCGAGCTGAATGTGTGGGAAAAGGACTAAGATTCACCCTCTCGAGTTGAACCCATGTCGACCCAATACGACTGGCTATAAATTTAGTAGTCTTAGTTTTACGACCTCTATCTTGAGCAAGCCAAAAAACACTAAGATGAAATCGTATTTGAAACTACAATCCCATTAAGTTCACACACAACTACTAAACGAAATCACATTTAAACAACAAATAAACCATCAACAAGTAAGACCCAACATATAATTAAACCCATATTCACAAAATCATACCCCAAGAATTGGTGTTTTAGCTAGACATGTAAAAGACATAAACAATTTATACCAATATCAATTTCCATCAACTGGGTATGAAGAATTGAGTCTTAAAACGTCAAGAAGGAAGAATCTTTGAGACCCACGTCCAATTTCTTGGAGTTGAAATCCTTTGAATCTTCAAGGTCTTAGAATAAAGTCTCCAAAACCCTCTAAAACATAAACTTTCTCCAAAACTGTAAAACGTTTGAATAATAAAAGTGATATGATATTAGAAATTTAAACAAGTATTTATAGTGTTTGAAAATTTGTGCTGCGGAGGACCATTCGGAGCAGTTAGTTGGGATCGGTGATACGCATTTTGGTCGATTTCATCGTCTTCCTACTTTAGCCTTCAGCCTCTTCCCATTTTTAGTCGTTGGGCGATATGGTACAGCTTCGCGGAACTAATCAGCGACGCGCCGACTGCTTCATTTCATCGCCAACTTGACATTTTCCTTCAGGGCTCAGCACACTGGAACAAAAGGTGATCTCCAGGCCCAGCAGCGACTCGCCAACTTGGCTCGGCGATCTTCAGGCCTTCATTTCTTCGTTCTTTTCAGCTACTTTGTTCCTTCTTGCCAAGTAGTGTCCATGCTTTGCTTCAAACTCTAAATAGTTGAAACTTAAGGATTTTCATCAGATATTGAGACAAAATATGCATTTGAGGACACTAATTCTATCAAAATATAGCCCTAAATGTGTCCAAGTTGTGGACTCATCACAATACGTGTTAAAGAAAAATGATCTAAATATTCGACAATAAAGATGGCTAGAACTCTTGAAGGACTATGAGATGATTGTCCTTTATCAATCGGCAAAGCCAATGTGATAGCTGATGCCTTAAGTCGGTTGTCAATGAGTAGTGTTGGACAGATTGAAGATGACAAGAAAGAATTGGTTCGTGATGTTCATATTCTAGCTCAACTAGGTGTTTGTATGGTAGATTTCGATGAGGGTGGAATTGTTTTTCAAAATGGTTTGGCATCAACTTTTGTGTCGGATGTGAAAGCCAATCAAAGTCCTGATCCGATTTTGGATAAGTTAAAGGAAGTGGTACTTAAAAAGTATGTTGAGGCTTTCTCCCAAGTGAATGGGATAGTGTGTTTGGATATCAATGTTGTTTGTGTGTTACGAATCTTGATGATTTGAGGGAGAAAATTTTATCAAAAGTCCATAGCTCTCGTTATTCCTTTCACCGACGAGCCACTAAGATGTATCATGACTTTCCCTACTTGAAAAAATAATTTATGACTAAGTGCCCTACTTGTAAAAATAAATGTTGAGAATCAGAAGTTTTGAGGTTTGTCCCAAGATATTATATACCAACTTTGACGTGGGAAGATTTGTATATGAACATTCTTGTTATTATTTTTTTTGGATTGGCTCCACTATTCCTATGCTTCTATTCATTGTTGAACCTGTATGGTCAAGTTTTAGTTTCCAAATTAGCCCATCCTAAAATGGAAAGGGGAACTTCTATGCCTAAGGTAAGTTTTTTTCTTATCTAAAAGCTTGGAAAATTATTTCTAAAGGTTGTATATAACATCTTGTTCGGGATAGGGATACAGATTCTGAAACCCCTACACTTGAGTTTGTCCCCGTGGTAAATGAGTTCCCAGAAGTATTTTCCAATGATCTACCTAGTGTTCCTCTCGAAAGGGAAATAATTTTAGTATTGACCTTCTCCCAAATATGTAATCTATATCTATTCCTCCTTGTCATATGACTTTGACTGAATTTTATGAATTAAAATAGAAATTGAAATATTTGTTGGATAAGGGTTTCACCCAACCAAGTATCTCTCAATGGCATTGTCACGACCCAGGGGTATCCCCTTGACGTAACACGGCGTAATCGAACCCGAAGGGGTCTAATACAAGCCCTTTGCATCAGAACTTAGGTAATAGAAAAGTATGGAAAATTTAAAACTTCTTTAAGACCATATAATCGAAAACATTTTCATAAGCAAGCGGAA
The DNA here is from genome assembly GCA_029582605.1 of Solanum gracilifrons. Taxonomy (NCBI): domain Eukaryota; kingdom Viridiplantae; phylum Streptophyta; class Magnoliopsida; order Solanales; family Solanaceae; genus Solanum; species Solanum gracilifrons. Next base: position 1,908 of record JAJOOH010007420.1, on the reverse strand, counting down.
GTCTTTGCTAAAAGCTTTGTCTCAAACCATCTATTTGAACTCATGAATAAAAGTCTTTGGGACTCGGTCCATAAAAAGTCTAAAAAGATAAAGGAATGACATAAAGGAAATATGGGTTCGTCCCAGAACCTATGAGGACTCACCCACTCTTCAAGTGTTCTTGCCTCTTAGAAACCTAGCCTCCAAAGCAAGTCAAGTCTCCAACCCTACATTTGATTAGAATGTAGGCAATATGCGTTAGTACAAAATGTACCAATTATGAAAACTAGCACAACATCATAAGAGCATCTTAAAATGGTTAGTCAACATAAGACATAAGCATAAGAGATAATAACATATTCATAGCATAATCATCATAGTCATAGCATAATCTCCAACATAAGCATCATATAAACATAAGTTAACATAAGACATGGTTAATGAGCATAGTAAACAAGTCATAATCATAAGCATAATTGAATCTTAATTTTCAATACCATAATAGCACCATTCTCAAGTAACCTCAAAAGCATACATGTGCAAAGCAAGAATAGCATCTCATAATACCACCCAAGCCAAGTATCCCTTTTTGATCATCTTAATCATAGTCTATATGCATGGTTAAATCTTAATCTTCTTTACCATAAGAGTACTATACTCCTAAGTAACCTCAAAACACATTTGTGCAATTCGTTAAAGGCATCCCATACTACCCTTCACACTAAGCATAGCCTTGAGGTCATCTTAGTCATATCCACCCTCCTTTTGGTCTTACTATTATCCTACTTCATATAGACAAGGGAACTACCGCCTTAGTCATTCATATTTTGGAAGGCAACTATGGCAACAACCCAAGCTAAGTCATACTACATAAGAGAACCTTTCACAACTAGCCCCAAGTCATACTTGTGCCATGTCTGGATAGCATCCCATACTACTACCCACACTAAGTACTCCTTTAGACTATCATGAATGTTCACTAGTTGGGGTCTAGTCCCCATATTCTATTTGCCTCTTTTCATATAAGGTACTTCTCTATTTAGTACTAGGCAAATCATAACCCATGAATGAACTTTATTTCTCAATTCAAGGCTACCAAGGAATAACCCCCCTAATAGTCTACACCATGCTATCATTTTACTAAACATAACTAGGTTAAGCTAAGCTAACTACCTTGGGAGACACACTATTATGCAAGTCCAAGCTACTCTAGGAAAGGTACAAGTGTCATATCCTAGCTACCATGAAATAGTCCTAATCCAACTAAGTCATGCTAACCTTACAAGAGTACTAGAATACAAATGCAAGCTATCCATAAGGGAGTATGATTCTCAACCCTAAGTTATCTTTAGGAGAGTATGAGTCCTCAATCCCAAGCTACCATGACTAACCTATTCAAGCTACCCTTAACATTCATCTTACAATGCAAGGTCATGCTACCTTTAGGAGAGTATGGATCCTCAATCCTAAGATACTTTAGGAGAGTATAAGTCATCTATCCCAAAGCTACCATGAAATGGTCTTGGCCAAACCAAGTCAAGCTACCATGAAAGCATCCCAACAATGCTAGTTCAAGCTACCCATAGGAGAGTATAAGTCCTCAATCCTAGGCTACCGGGACTACACCTAACTCATGCTACCATGACATGCATTCCTCAATGCTAAGTCAAGTTATACCTTAGGAGATTATCGATCCTCCATCCCAAACTATCAACCTTGGTCTTATCTTACTAAGCCAAGCTATACATGAAGGGATCATACATCACAACTTCTAGCTATTCAACTCTAACATGCTTTGATTCAGTTTAGGTTATTAAGCCAACCTAGAATCCTTCTATGTGAGAGAACCTTTGGATCTCCTAGCATCTTTATGCCTAAGTGTGTAAGAGAAAGAGAATACACAACAAGATAACATCATATTGGCGGGGG
>JAJOOH010007419.1:0-10479 GCA_029582605.1 Solanum gracilifrons | reverse complement strand
ATATATATATATATATATGTGAAAAAATAATTTTTGATATATATATATTTTACATAATTTTTTAAATACATAATATAATTTTTCGACAAATAGTATTAGATTAACTATCTTGAACTATATGTGGCTAGGCAAGTACCACTTTAGGTGGAAAGATAATGTTCTGATAATTAGAACTAGTGCGGTATTGTCGCGGTTGAGAAGGCTCTTTGTTAACGTAGATACAATAGCTTCACAAAAATAATATGATGTTTGGGATGTAGTTTGACCTCAAGAAATTTGAAGAAGATAGAGACTTCTTAGGTCATTGTTTAAAGAATAGAAAGAAAAAATAAATACCTGCAACTATACGGGCGGCTCAAATGTATCTATATGGTCTAAAGCCAAATTCGAATGAAGGCCAGAAGAGTTTAAAATGCTTCTCAACTATTTGAATTGGTATAAAATTATCTTCTGTCCACCTTTCGACCCGCAATATCTCCGTCGTCAATTTTTTGGCTAAAAAATACCCTTATTTCTAATAACTCACGCTTATAAGGTGGATAAAAGACAATATTATACCAAATCTCATAGTTTAAGAACATTTTAGGCATTTCTTCGTTAAAATAATTTGAAATTAATTAATACATTAGCCCATATATATGATTGACCTGATTTTGTGTTCCATAATAAATTATATATATATATAAGGAGATGTGATAGCGCTTACGTGTCGGCACCACAAAAAACAATAATTTTTATTTATTAAAATAATTAATTATTTGTAATTATACTAAATTTGAAGCTAAAATTTTAAAAAAGCAACAACAACAACAACAATGTTTCCACAAAAAATTGAGAAGTAAATTGGGTACCACAATTGGAGATAAAGGATAGGGGCACTCCATGCAACCTAACCACCTCTATTAGATACAACTTAGTGTAATCTTTATCGAATAAAAGACCTTGATGGGAATGAAATGAGCCAACTTCGTCATATGGTTTACTATACCCAAATCGAGTCATGTTGCTGCCAAGTGTAGGATAAACCAACAATAAAGTTCATATTCAAATCTTTCCACTTCTAAGTAGGAATACAAATATCTAGGGACAAACCTCCCAGCTTTTAATGCTCAACTTTCACATGTTGACAATTAGGATACTTAGCCAAAAATTCCGAATATTCTTCTTCATCTCATCCCACCAATAGAGCTCCCGCAAGTCATGGTACATCTTGGTGGATCCGGGGTGAATGGAATATTGAGAACTGTGAGCTTCTGATAAGATTTGCTCTCTCAAGTCATCAACATTGGAAACACATAAACGACCTTGATATCGAAGCACACTATCTCTCCCTTGGGAGAAAGGCTCAACAGACTTTTGAAGCACCACTTCCTTCAACTCAACTAAAATCATATCAAGACCTTGTTTGGCTTTTACACCCGACACAAAGATGATTTTGAACCATTATGAACAACAAAAACACCCTCACTTGAATCAACCAACCGAACACCTAGTCGAGCTAGTCGGTGAACATCACGAACCAATTCTTTCTTACCATCCTCAACATGTGCAACACTATTCATATATAACAACCTTAAGGCATCGACCACTACATTGGCTTTGCCCAGGTGATAAAGGACATTCATCTTTGAAAGTTCTAGTCATCTACGTTGGCGAAGATTTAAATCCTTTTCCTTGAACACATATTGAAATCTTTTGTGGTCGGTGAAAACATTAACATGAACACCATACAAATAATGTTTCCATATCTTTAAGGCAAAAACAACCGCCGCTAGTTCTAAATCATGTGTAGGATAGTTCTTTTTATAAATCTTGAGTTGCCTTGGAGCATAAGCAATAACTTTCCGACTTTGCATAAGAACACACCCTAATCCAATCATTGAAACATCACAATAAACAGTAAACCCATCAGATACTACTGGTAAAGTTAACACCAAAGTGGAGGTAAGTCTATCTTTCAATTCTTGAAAACTCTTCTCACACACTTTCGATCATAAGAACTTAACTTTCTTTTGGGTCAATGGAGAGGCAATCAAAGAGAACACTTCAGCAAACCTTTCATAATAACCGGACAAACCCAAGAAACATCAAATATCCGAAGGGGAGAGAGATCTAGGCCAACTCTTAATTGCATTTGTCTTCTTATACTACTAAAAAACTGCAAAAAAAATGACGGACGGAAAAGCAACGGACGATGTTGCACCTAAAAGCGAAGCCAATTGACATACTGTTCGTCGCTTTTTAATAAAAATAATAATTATTTTTTTACAAAAAGCGACGGACAACATCTCTTAGTCCGACACTTTTTTCCCAAATTTTTGCGCTAAATATATATATAATTTATAATTATTTATTTAATATAGGTAGAGACGTTGTCCGTTACTTTTTATTAAAAATAATTATTTATAAATTAAAAAAAAACTACGATGTCCGTCACTTTCTATTAATTAATTGATTAACTATTTTTTAAAGAAGCGACATACGGCATCTTTATGTCCGTCGCTTCTTGGTCAAAATAGATGGTCAAATATTTCAAAAAAGCGACGGACAATGTCGCTTAGTCCATCGCTTTTTGGTCAAAATGTTGGTCAACCATTTAAAAGAAAAGCGACGGACAAAGAGACGTTGTCCGTCGCTTTCTTTAAAATATATGTATACGCAGACACAATTTTTCCCCATTCTTCCTTCTCTTCCTTCTCTCTAAAATTGCCAAAGACGTTGATGCCGCCCCTTCCGCCGCCGCCGCCCTAGCTCCCTCTCCATTGTCTATAATTTCTCCTTTAATTCAAGGTTAGGGTTTCTTCAAATTAGTTTTTAATTTTTGACATTTATGGTAATGTGCATAATCTCAAAAACCTTCTGAAGCTCTTCAACGAAGTTTTATGGATCCTCAGTAACACTTGAACTAGTGAAGCTTGGCGGATTCATCCTTAAAAACTCATGGATCCTTGAAGTATCATCCACTTTCTGTCGACTTTCTCTTTGTCCAACTTGATTGGTCACAACTTGACTCAACATCCGGATAGCTTCCCGGAACTCAGCATTGGTGACCTTTCTTTAGGGTTGCACTTTAGGTGCATTAGGTACCCCTTGTTCCCGTGGTTCAATATTCCTTCTAGCGGGACGATCTCTGACAACTCTTTGTGGAGGCATGATCTGAAAGACACGCGCAAGCACAAATTAGAAGAAATTTTTTAGAGATAAACAATATCGCACGAAATGAGTATGACAGAAGTGAGATAGTTCCTAAGTGTTGTAGCCTCCTAAATATAGATGTGGCACACTTCACACCAATAACTAGGACTGTACAGAGACGACTTCATAGACTCCCTAAGACTCTTGAACTTTGTGCTCTGATATCAAGTTTGTCACCCTCCGAGCCTACACCCTGGGTGGAACTGACACTCAAGAACCATTGTTGGCCCCAAGCAAACCCTTGGCATGGCTTACTACTTAATGGAAGACTTACTCCTAATAAAAGTACTTAAAAAGGTAAACTGAAAGCTCAATAGAAAACTTAGAATGGTTTAAAAATAAGCATTCACTCGCCAAGGTGGAAACTCAAGTCTCAACATAACTGAATGGAAAAGACTCATGAACTAATATCAAGTAATTGTCTATGAATCCTGTAACAACTGAGATAGACATCGGGACAAGACCCACGACATCTTAATGAACTAAACTGATAAAGTAATAAAAAGGGATCCTCCGGAAGCAAGGAGGCTCACCAACAACTCTAAAGCTCAACTGGATCAATGATGTGCTGAATGCTGATCCTGGTTACCGGAATCTGCATCATAAAAAGATGCAGGCCAATTGACATCAGTATATTGAAAGTACGAGCATGCGAGGGGAATACTAAAACAAGACATAAACTTGAAAGGAACTGAAGGAACATACCTGGTCTCAACTCAACTCATTTCAATATAAAGCAATAATGTAAATGCAATATCAAGAAAAACTTTTAAAACATGGATAACAACTCTATGTATTTAGAAATACAATGGTAACTCAGTTTGTATGCAAGGATACACTATAAACTCTATTTGTATATGAAAATACAATTAACTCTGTGTATATAAGAATACAAAATATCTCTACGGGAGTTTCTCTAACCGACAACCATCACTTATGAGCTATATGATGATAAACCATTTTGCCTCATGCTGCCAGGGCTGTCATATACCTTGTCGGAGGGTATAGAACCTAACTACTAAGTGGATCCACTAGTATATACTAAAAATCACTAAGGAATCATCTAAAAAGTATAACTCTTTTCTACCCACGTTGGCTACATGGTTTATGTGGGCTGTGAGTTGTCTGAACTCTCCCCCATATCGGTGCTCAATACTACTCCCAAAATATAACTAGCTCATATGTTTAAAAACATTACTCTTTCTGTGGTTTGAGATAATTACTCAAAAACTAGCTCAAAGGCTCTCTAGGAAATCAGTGTTTCCTCTCTTGCTTAAATGTGAAAACATTTACTCTTAACTGAAAACTAGCTCAAAGGCTCTTTTGGAAATCGGTGTTTCCTTTCTTGTTTAAATGTGAAAACATTTACTCTTTGGGAATACATAGTCGCCATATACTCTTTTGAAGAAATGAACTTCACTGTTTACTTTTTACTCAACTCAAAAACTCAAGTCTTAAAACAAGTTTAAAGCATTTGCAAAAGATTTTTGAAAAGACTCTAAGAACTCTCTAGACGTGGGTCTTAACTTTCCTTGAATTTGAATTTATGGAGTCAAGGTTGTGATTTGTGATAGGAAAGATCTCGTGATGTTTAAGAGTGTTTTTAGATAACTAAACATGAGAAACGATCAAGCAATTATTGTCTGGAAGCAAATCCGTGAGGCGGAGATGCATTTAAATACTTGTTCGCGAAATAAAATTTGAGGCAGAGGGGTCCGCGAAATCTCTGCGACGTGGAGAAATCTTCTGTAAAAAGGGGAGGCATGTCTGCAACGCGGACTAGGTTGCTAGTTTCACCCGACTTTTTCCTTCTTTATTTTCTAACCCCAATTCGCCTAAATTCAATTCGTTTTCTCAAATTCTCTTTAGATTCAGATACCTAGTATATGTACACAAGAATCTATTCATAAATGACTCAAAATCAACATGATTTCCTCAAGAACTCAACAATTCCATCAAATCTCAAGAACGAAAGTCAATTTCAAGAACACAATTCAAGATTATCAAACTTTCAACTTTATAGAACGAATTTCGCTGAACTAAACATGATTGGCGCGTGGGTGAACAAACCCAACTCTATGAATGTCTTCACATACCTCTTTAGGGATCAACCCTTAGCGTAACAATTTTGATTCCGTAAGAAATCTCCAAGAATGCCTTGACTTTTCTCCTTTTTTCTCCTCTCTCAAAGCCCTAACGTAATTCTTAATTGCGTAAACTGAACTAAGTCAGTTTAGACCCCAAATAACTTACTAAAACCGAAATGATTTAATTCGGTAATGAAAAGATCAAAATACCCCTCTTAAATTTGGGTAACTTTCCTTAACTGTACAACTCAATTTCAAACGGGCATATCTCCCTCATACGAGCTCAAAATTTAGCAAACTCGGTGGCGTTGGAAAGATAATTCCAAGACCTTTCATTTTACATTTTTTTTTCCACCTAACTCATCATGTACTGAGAGTTATGGTCGTTTGAAGTTGACCTAAAACTTACACTTTGCAAAACTTGCCAAACTTTCCAAATTTGATCTTTTCAAAAAATGTTTTCTTTCTAATTCTAGTTCTTTCAAATAGCGGAGTGTTACAGTCCGTGTTGAGATTGGTTATGATTATAAGTTGGCATGTGGAGATCGTCTGTGCTGGAATTATGTATTGTATGATAGTGCGTTGAGATCGTCCGCACAAACACGTGAAGATCGTCCGTGTCGGTATATGGATCTCGCGAGACCCCCATGGGTCATGAACTCTCGATATATTTCTGAGGAGTATCATGTATATACGATTGAGAGAATACTGGGAATTTTACGCATATCATTTCATGGTGTCACATTGTATTGCATCTCATTACGTCTTTCATTTTTTTTTGAGTATGTGTTTTATTGATGTTGAACATTACGTGACTTTGATTATCCATATTTGATGGAAAATTAGTTGACAAGTATAAGGTGGACTTGTAAAATTAAAGAATTATTTTCTTATATACTCCTGTCACTACTTCTTCGTTGTTGGTCAATGAGATATACATGGTACACGTGGTTTCGTACTCATACTACACTTGCTGCACTCTTTTGTGGTGCAGATTGTATTCGAATTTAAGCGCATTTCTTGGAGATTGAGTCTGAGTTTGGATAATCTTGGAGCTGTGGTGAGCTGCTTGGATATTCTGCGGCCCATACCTTCATCTATCTTTATTTATTAGGTCGTGTTGGTATTCTAATAGGATATTTCTTATGTTTAGACTTGTTAAATAATTAGAGACTTGTATTGACTTTAGAAGTTCTTGTACTTATGACACTAAATCTTGGGGTGGTATTTCATTTTTTTCGCATTTTATTATAAAAGACTTAGTATTCGAGATATTGCTTACTACTTACCTTTTCATAGTTTAAGTTGAATAAGTTAACTTATTGGGTTGGTTTACCTATCAGTTGGGAACATAGGTGCCATCACGACTTGTAAATTTAGGACCGTGACACTTCGGGAATAATTTTATATCAAATACATGCTCCTTGTGATTCCATGATCACCCCAATGAGGAGACACAAATCTTCCGTACCAATTGCAACAAGAATTAGCAAATTTGGAGCTCTACAACTCACAAAAACTCAATTTGAAAATAACCAACTAATGCTGAATTCACGATGGTCCTTTATAAAAGAACTAGTTAAATGAACTCTGTGATTGTGGGAGTCTCTCCACGATCGCGGAAGGTCGGGGGGATGAAGCATAGTGAACGCGGCGCCTGGCCCGCGAACGCAATGGGTTATAACCAAGAATTTCTAGTTAAGTTCAAACTGTAGTCCCTTTTAAAAATTCCTACGAAAAAATAAAATTGACAGCTCCGAGCAATAACAAAATCAAATGATCGATAAAACAGAAAATTTAAAAAGTAAAATCCACTACCCAGCTTTACTTAAATATTAGATTTATAGTATCTTGTAACCACAAAAATTATAGAAGAAAATTTTGTGTGGGTCAGTGCTCAACCTTGTCAGCATGAACTGCTTTTTCATTTCACCTGAATCCCAATTATTCATCAACCAATGAGCTGCGCGCATAATATATATATATATATATATATTGGAATCACTTTTCCTAGGACAATGGCCTTCACACTTAGCTTTGTCCCGCTTTAAATATAACATATGTATGCTACTATATATTATTTGATACGTGGAATAAATAAGATATTTTGGATGAAATTTGTGATTAATTAATATTGTATATGATAGGCAATATGGATTTATCTCTTCAAATACAATATAAACTTTATTTCAAATTTAATTCTAAATTAAATATTCACCCTATCCAATTCAATTTGGTATTGTTATTTTATTCACCTTCTAGGTGAGATAATTAGTCGCGCGAGAAATTATAATTCCAAAACCATAATCTTTAGATGAATATTTTTAGTGGTTTTTGACTTTTAAGCGATTTTTTTTTTTTTAGTTTTGGAAGTGTTTCGATAACTCAAAAAGTATTTTAAGCACATTTTTAGGCAGAAAAAGTATTTTTAAAAAAATCAAAAGTTGAATGTCCCAACATATAACTTTTAGTTTTTGATTTATAAATCACTTTTTAAAAGTCCGTCCAAACACCCCTTGAAACCCAACCGAATTCTTAAGATTTAAATTTTTTCTTACATGTTTATGCTAAAACAATTTCTTTCTGACCCCCAAAAGAAGCCCTAGTACATGAAGGCTTTTATGCTTTTGGTTTCTTTTTGGGATGAGGCTTCAAACAGTGCCCTTTTCGTGATGATAAACAAATCCATTAAATGGTCAAGTCAGAAAAAGTGTAAAACTGCATAACACTTGATTTTGAAGGCTGGAATCTTGTCAAATCAAACATGGGGCACCCAATAAGAAAAAAACAAATAAGAGTATATATAAAAATTAATGACAAAAACCCAAATGTATGATCTTCCTCTTCACATCTTCATTGGTTGCATGGAGAATGTTTAAGAACCTGGCACGTGTATATTCTCATCTAAATATGAATCCCATTCCCAATTGGAGGATCTTTTTTTTGTATTTGATAATTAATGTAAAGCTTTTGATTCCAAAATATATTGCTAAAATAATAAGATAAAACAAAAGACTAAAGTTGGAAGGCATAGAGAACTTCTATCGTGGATCATTTTTCTATACTTAAAAGACAAATAAGAACCTTTGTGTCATCATATTAAAGACTATAAAAAGTGATCACCACATTTTGAATACTATCAGAATCTCCTTCCATGCAAGTTGTGCTGGAATATTAGAACATCTTTTGATGTGAATTGTGAAGCCATTGTTGGAATTCAAGAAATATTTCATGATTCCAAAAGGATTTGTATTATAACACTTAACTAGAGGGAAATTATTCGCGCTTTGCGTGTTTGTAAAAAAATGAATTTATAATAACTAACTATTTTTTTCCATTCAGTTTTCGGAGCTCCGACTATATATAGACCGCGCACTGCGGGTCCATTCGGGATTTTCAGGGCCCTAACCCAAGGCCTCTAATTAAGAGTGAAATTGTCTCATCAGTACTGCACCACAATCTATGTTGACAATATAATAACTAATTAATGACATGTAAAATGAAATTAATCTTTACTAATTAGAAATTTCTTCTTGATTCTACCATAAATTATTATAACTACGGTGGAAAAATGATCTATTAGAGTTGACAAAACTATATTAAAGTACAAAGTTTTCAAAACCTTAATAAATGAAAATACTTCCACCACCTTTACTCACTTTGAATGTGAAAGCTGAAACATCAAATATAAAATTAATACCTCCAACTTCATTTACATAAAAGTATAGTACAGTTCTACTATTTATGAAATGATAAATATTTCAACTAACAATTTAACATTTAAAAACGTATATTGTTCTGCAGAAATAAGAAAGAAGCATGTATAGGTTTGAGAAATAAATCCTATTTTTATATTATATCGTAAAAATGATATGGAAAGAAAATAAAAAAAAGAATTATAAGAAAATATTTACTTGTACTCGTCGCTTATGGTCATATCTAGAGCCGTCAAAATGGGCTTAGGCCATGGGGCTGGTCCAACCCAATCCGTTATTGGACTAGGCTTGGGATAGGATTTTTCAAACCCATTTAAAACTAGGGCTTATAACCCCGACCCATATAAGCTTTTGGCCCTTGAGGCTTGAATGGGGTCGGGTCAGGGGCACCGGCCTACGGGCCAAAACTATTTATTTAAGGATAATTTACAACAACTCACTAGTATATGAGCTAATTACTTAAATGCGTGCTATGTTGTAATATTATGAATCTTACTAGATTTTGGTATGTCCTGATACATGTATCTCATAATACATGGGCTCAAAATTAGGTTAATTTGTTCTAGATATGCTCTATTCAAGTGGATTAAGATGTATCTAGGATACATAGACAAATCCAGTGCCCTCGGCTTCCTCCCATATCACTCGTCATTCTCTTATCTCACTCGCGTATCTGGGATGCATCACACCAGATACCTGTATCTCGAGTATCTAGTATCCTAGATATATGCTAATCACACTAGAATTTTTGCTACTGTACTATTGAAATAACATCATTTTTTGTCATATTTGATTTGGAAATGTTGTCATTTTCTTGATGTTATAGAATTACAAGTTTGAAAAGAAAAAAAATAAAAATTAATTTTAAAAAAAGGGCTAGCCCTACCCTCGACATTTCTAGGATTGGGTTGGGTTGAGCATTTTCAGGCCCTTTCAAATGAAGGGCTGACCCATCCTAGCTCATTGAATTTCTTGACTTGCCACTACAAGAAAAAGCCTTATTTATGACCAGCATTTAGGGACAATCTAATAATCCCGTCTCTAAAAGTATATGTTTTAGGACGAGATTAATTCTAGTCCTTATTCATGTATTTTATTGAGAAGGTACTAATTCGGTCCCTAAAGAATTTACTAGCTGGTCCCAAATTGTACTTGAAGGACTTGAGCGGGAGATACATCTGCCAAATTTAACACTAGATTTTTTGAAAAATTAAGACTTCATTTTAACAAAAACCTAAGACCCAAAACTTTTTTATACAGAAGTAAAAAAGTAAAAACTATCTATTTTCTGAAAATGTATGTCCTATCAGCTCGTCACAACTTGCCCTAATTTCTGTTGAGATCGCTTCTTTTCAGCGTAACTCTGCCCTAATCTCAACGCATGTTTCTTCTTGGTTCCTTGTCTCTCTTTTCTTGTTGCTTATTTGTATCTTGAAAATAACTAATCTAATTGAGAAAACATTTGAAATCAAGACATTTGG
>JAJOOH010007418.1:0-17280 GCA_029582605.1 Solanum gracilifrons | reverse complement strand
CACACCATTATCAAAGATTCTCAAGCTCACTATACTTGCTTCAAATGCAAGATAGGGCTCAACAAAGGTATTCAAATGCCCTCACACAAAGAATGATTCCATATTCACACACAATGGTTTAATCATTTAAAGTTCTGGAATCAAATTCAACGCTCACTCTCACAAAGAAGAACACAATGCATGCTTTCACCCATATGTTTTCCCGTATTTTCCAATCAACAATTGTTTCAGCTCTAAAGATTTAAAAAAAAGGTCTTTTCAAGGCTTGTAAAGGGGCTGAGTGCAAAGGTATGGTCATTTAGGCTTAGTGACTTTCATCGTCGTGAAATGCGGTGCTTTCAACACTCCCTTTCTTCTTCTTTCATTATTTTCTTTAGTGCTCATAAGTCATCCCATTATCACTTTTCATGGATTGTTCGAAACCCCATTTATTTTTACATTTCTCATAACAATATTTCACAACTTTTTCTTTTTCTTTTTTTTCTTTTTCTTTTTTTTAAGGAGGGGTTCAATTTTTCTCAACATCATGGGTTAAAGGGGGACTTTTCTTGCACTTCTTGACTGGCCTTCTCGTTTTACCACACCCCCAACTTAGGCTTTTGGCCTAAGTTGGCTATTCAATCAACCACAAATCACGAGGATTATGCGTAGTGGATTTTAAGAAAGGTCATATTTTCATCAAGTTTCTTCCAAAGAAAGGTAAGGCTCAAGGGGTGTTCAGAAGAGGTTCACACATTCACAAGGTAGGCCACAAAAGAGGTATATGTCAAATTGGCTCACACTCTTCAAAGTTGCCTAAGATCATATCAAGAGATAGTCTTACTTAGTCAACCGGACCAAAGGGGCAAATTCTAGGTGTTATCATGCATGGTTCACAGTAAGCTCATCACACAAGACATCGACACCAAAGTCAAACAAGACTCCACACTTTCGCTAGTGTGCAATGTTCATCACAAGAGAATTAATTTGATACTTAGTTAGTCACAATGAGATGCAAAGAGTTCACATATTGACTATGTAACTTCACTTGGTCTTATCGTTGCCGCACATTCATGTTCGTTTGATTATGAGCACTATTTGAGTCATCGATATTGATCAAAACCAAGACTCAAATTTTCTAAAGAACAGCCACATTCCACACGTATAAGAGATGGCGAAAAATTTGGAAGGGTCAAAATCATTTACAATTTAAAGCAAAGGGAGACACAAGCTCAAACATCCGCTAAAAGCAGTGTAAAACACAATATTAAGCACAACGACCCAAATATATACACAAAACACAAACATCAATATTCACACAAAAGGTGGGCCTCACCCCACCAAAAATAAAAAATCATTTGGCCTCAAATGCAAATGAAGTAAAGTATCCAAAAGTGAACGAAAGTAAGACAGAGACGGAGGTAAAGAAAGGATCATGTCTATGCAGTCCCTCCATCTGTCTGGGCCTCAATTCCTGGTGCAGCAGTCTGTACTTAGACATCAGTACTCGGAATCACCCCAGAAGAGCCAGCTCCACTAGAGACAGTCAGGGAGGCCTGCACAGCCCCATCTATCATAGCTGCTCCAGTCTCAGTCAGGTCCTCATCTGCAGCTCCCTCAGTCTCCTCAAACATCTCCTCATCAGTCTCTGCCTTTAACTCAAGCTCGACTGTCTACTCTATTCTATCCTCATGTCCGACAGTAGTTGGAGGCAACTCGAGCACATCTGGAATCTCTACTGTTCCAAAAACCATGGACATATCGTAGATTTCAGGTAGTCCACATATTTTCTCAGCTCAGCAATGGCAATTTTTAAAGCTGTCACCTCCTCGTTAGCTTCTTGACCATGCTCACACACCACTATCATTGCCGCAAGGGTATCAATGTCGGCACTCAATGGTGTCACAGCAACAGTCAAAGCAGCTTGAATCATATCAGGAATTGAGGTCTCAATCCTGGCAGCCCGACGATCTACAGAATAGGAAAGCTGACCCATTCGAAGTAATGATGCCTGGATGATCAGAGTTCGGGAGACAGCAACAGCACCAGGTCTAGGGGGTTGTACAGCAACAGAACAACTAGGGGCATCAGGAGATATAGCACAAGGAGTACTTGAAGGCCTAGAGATCGGAGTAGGCAAAGATGCCTCTGTAGGTGACAAGTCTGTGTCTACAACCGGGGAAGAATCCACCGAGGCAGTCTTCTTCTTCTGCTCCGCTTGGTCCTTTAAATACTCTGCCTCGATCCTCTGGATATCGGTGGAGGATGTGGGAATCACTTCCTCATCGTTCTTGGCATCTCTAAGGACTCGAGCCCATCTGCATAGCTTGGTGATCAATACTGGGAAGGGAAGAAAGGTTTGGTGCTGCTTGGCACGCATGAGAACCTCTCAAGTAATGAACATCCCTAGATTAACTCGCCTCTGTGTAATGATTGCGCCAAGACAAGCTGCCTTGGAGTGGAAAAGAGTGGACTCATTCTGGGATGGCAATACAGTGTTGCTAATAAAGCCAAACCAGTACCTTGCAGCGACATGCAGATACCTTTTCATTATCGGGGACCCTACCTCTAACCACTTTGGAGTGCCATCACAGATAAAAGGAGCCAGCCAATTTTTTATTCCCTCGAACGACTTAGTCTTCATCCTATAATGGTGAGGGTTGGCAATAATATTGGTGCATTCCAAGACTGCATTTATCATAGTGCTATCACACAACACATTCCTGCCCCGGACTACCACGTGATCGACTAGTTTGAATTTAGCTGCTTGTTTCTTTCTTTGTGGAATCAGGGTTCCATAAGAGGCATAGAACTCCTGGACCCAATTTGGAATGTACGAGCCACGGGGTTTTGTGAATATTTGCAACTTGTGAGACTTCAAGCAGTCCATTATTTCTGGGTACCTATCGATGACCCCATCGGTAGACATACGTTTTTCCTCAATAATTGTCCTCAATCCCTCAGTCTTTAATATGTTCATTCACTTGGGCAGAGGACCCTGTACTGGAGGTGCCAGCACTATTGCTTGTTCTGGGATTGGAGGAGTAGAAGTGGCAGGTTGCGGGGTTTTGATCCTAGATGGATCATTTAACTTTTTAGACCGTAGCTCTGCCATTTGCGTTGCTACAACCTCATCATCATCTGATGCCATTGTTTGATATTCTTGGTGATCACCCTCACTCTCAAAAGTGGTAAGGTAAGTGTCGTAAATGCCATCCCTATCAGAGCCTGCCTCTGGTGATGCAGGTGCTTTGCCTTTACTTTTGTCTTTCCCCCCAGTTGTACATAGTTTTATGGTCCTGTCCTTGGATGTAGTTGCATCCTCATTCAGTGTAATCCCATTTGCTTTCCCTCGGGGTGGCATGTTTTGCCTTGCAACTTTAGGTCTGGCCATGTCTACAAAACATTGGGAAAAAGTTAGTAAATATTCATATCAAAGCACAGAAAACTTGTTGCAAACAGACTCGCCGATTAAGTCTGTGAGTCGCTTAATCGCTTAGGCGAGTTAAATCGGGCTCGCCAAGGAATTGGCTCAAACATTATAGCAAGTCGGCGATAGGATAGCCCCTTCAGCGAGCACGGGTTTGTCCGCCGAAAGTTACAGTTTAACAAGGGTTTTAGGGGTGCAGACAAAGGGAGAGAGAAAAGCCTTTCGACGAGTCGCCGAGTGATTTTGGTTACCTAAGGCTTCTCTCCGAAAGTTACAGAACCAAATATCAAATAGAGCATGAAATTAAAGGCAAGATGGGGACATTAGGCAAACCGTCAAGTGGTTCGGCGAGCTCGACCCAGCTCAACAAACGGCCCAACATGCCTATTTTCAACCCAAGTTATCGAATTCAACCCCGCAACCCTCGAAAATAAAATCAAAACATGCACTAGTTCAATTAAGCTCAGACCCATAACACCCATCACCCTGGGATACTCAGACTTCTCCCGGTTTTGCCAAACTAAACAACAGGCAAGCACAATCACACAAAATTTAATCATTTCAACTCACAAGCATAAGGGATTTTAAAAAAAAACAAGACAAAAATAGTAAGATTCTTGAATTAAGATAGGTGTTTGGACAATCTAATCCTATCAGAGAGGCCCAGCACACGACAATATGATAATATCATTTGCATAAGGGAACAAATTACTGACAATAAGTTCGGGGTTCAGAAGACCAACCTCTGATGCCGATTAAATTACTTTGAAATGCTAGGCGGCAATGAAATCCAACTCTGAGCATAGATCAACACTAATAATACTCTAAAAGTGCAAGAAATAAAGAAACTAGAGTGTAGGTGTGAGTTTGGACAAATAGAAAGTGAGGGAACATGAAAGGTTCTAACTCATTGGCTGTCTTTAAGATCGTCCAGTTTTCGCCCACTCAGCGATATTATTCTTGTTCGCCGAACTACTCGGCAACACGCCGAGTGATCATTTATATCGCCGAGTTTTACAGGACCTCCAATTAATCGTAGGGATCCAAACGGCGGACTTTGTCGAGCTCGCCGACCAGGTTGGCGACTTGCCAAGTTGTTCCTGAGCTCACCGAGTTTTACAGGCTCCAAGTAAAAATTACTTTTGAGTCAAACGGTGTACCAAGTCGAGCACACCAACCTTTTTGGCGATTCGCCTATTGGATTGTTTGTTCGCCAATTCTGCACTTTTCAAACACTTTTTCTACTTTAACCTGCACAATCAATACACCATTGTTTCTAAAATAACAATTTAAAGCATTAAAGGATTTTGGGTTGCCTCCCAAATAGTGCCTTAGTTAACGTTGTGGCACGATGCAAGTCACCACTCAAACCTCATTATTAGGGTTGAACCTAGTGTAATTAGGTGACCCCAATTGTTCATTTGGGCGGAGCTGAGGCGATACATGACCCAAGAGAGTTTCAATTAGCTGGATAGATCTAGAGTGAGAATCGCTCATCTGATTTGGCACTTTTACATTTTCCTTCATCTCCTCTAACATTCTATCCTGCTCATTGAGCTTTTGGAGAATGATTAATAGTGTATCATTGATACACCTACTCTCATTTTCCATAGACTTTCTCTGCTCCTGAGGGGGTATGTATATGCCCTCTTTTTTTACAGCACTTCTAGTTCCTTGACATTTTGGGCCAAGGTATCCATCTGACTCAGCAAAGTGACCAAGTGTTGATTCTTCTCAGCCTCCTTGTTGGTGTTGGCCACAAGATCAAAGAGTTTGGTTGCAGCCTCATAAGAGTATCTTCTAAAATCACCAGGGACAAATTGATCGATTAATCCTTTGTTTTCAGAATTAAGGCTCCTATAGAAGTATTCCAGTAGAACTAGATCGGGGATCTCATGAGTTGGGCATTGTATTAATAGTGTTTTAAACCTCAGCCACGACTCATGAAAAAGTTCTCCTTATATATGCTTAAAGGTCAGCATGCTATCCCTGAATCTCATCACTTCTACCGGGAAGTGCTCCATTGGTTCACCATCTCCACCATGTATACTCATTATTCTGTCTCAACCCATGAAATCAACCGAAACAAAACTGAAAATTAAGTAAGTAGAACTGCAACTAACAAGAACAAAAATTTTACTAAACTAAAAATTCTCAAATAACACCACTCCACGGCAGCGGTGCCATTTTGACTTCACGTATCAGGACACTACTTCGGTTCAAGTGCCAACAATCACGTGTAGTGATATAACCCAACCAAGGGTTGGGATCGTTCCCACAGAGAATGGTTTCGAGAATTAATAAAAAATTAAAAGCAAGTTCTAATTAGTCATAGCTATAAATATTAACGAATAAAAATATATTAAGTCTAAGGGGTGACGCAAGCGTCAATTGTCAATGGGGGTTTGTATTAATTAACGACTAAAAAGAGCAAAAATATACGAAAAGGAGATAGGGAGACGGGATTCTTGGGATGTGATAGGAATACGGGTTAAACTAGACTATTGAATACATGTTTTTGATAGTAAATCGTTGAGTATTTGTGACTAGGCTAGATTTAGTGGGGGTAAGCTTTCTCTCGAACAACTTACCCCGAATCAAATCTGTTTCTCTCGAACACCGATTTGCCGCATTAAGCACAGCCTTTGCCTTAGCCCATTCACTCTCTCGAGCTGAATGTGTGGGAGACGGACTAGGGTTCACTCTCTCGAGCTGAACCCATGTTGACCCACTACCACCGGCCATCAATTTAGTAGTCTTAGTTTTTCGACCTCTCTCTCGAGCAAGCCAAAAACACTAAGATGAAATCGTATTTGCAACTACAATTCCATTAAGTTCATACACAACTACTAAACGAAATCACACTTAAACAACAAATAAACCATCAACAAGCAAGACCCAACAGTTAATTTAACCCATATTCACATAATCACACCCCAAGAATTGGGGTTTTAGCTAGACATGTAGAAGAGATAAAAATTTATACCAATATGAGTTTCCATCAAATGGGTATAAAGAATTAAGTCTTAAAACACGTCAAGAGTGAAGAATCTTCAAGACCCACGTCCAATTTCTTGGAGTTGAAACCCTTTGAATCTTCAAGGTCTTGGAACAAAGTCTCCAAAATCCTCTAAAACTTAGACTCTCTCAAAAACTGTAAAAAGTTTGAATAACAGAAGTGATACTAAGCTAGAAATGTAAACAAGTATTTATAGTGTTTGAAAGTTTGTGTTGTAGAGGTCCATTCGGCATAATTATTCGGGATCGGCGATCCGCCTTTTCATCGATTTCATCGCCTTCCTGCTTTAGCCTTCAGCCTCTTCACGTTTTGAGTCATTGGGTGATATGGTACTGCTTCGCAGAATTGCTCGGTGACGCACCGACTGCTCATTTTCATCGCAGACTTGACCTTCTCCTTCAGGGCTCAGCACACTAGAAAATTCTGCGAGATTTAGGACCTTTCGGTGACTCGCCTAATGGATTAGGCGATCCTCAGGAAGTCTTTTCTCCGCTCTATCAGCCGCTTTGTTCCTTTTTGCTTGATAGCGTCCAAGCTTTGTCTCTCAATCCAAATACCTGAAACTTAAGGGTTTACATCAGTTATTGAGATAAAATATGCATTTGAGGACACTAATTCTATTAAAATATTGCCCTAAATGAGTCCAAATTGTGGAACTCATCAGTAACCCTATTCAATTGCCGGTAATCTATACACATTCTCATAATACCATTCTTTTTCTTAACAAAAAAAACTGGAGCACCCCACGGGAAAGCACTAGGACGAATAAATCATTTATCAAGGAGTTCTTAGATTTGATCCTTAAGCTCTCTTAATTCTGCCGGAGCCATGCGATATGGAGGGATAGAAATGGGACGAGTACCAGGCTCTAAATCGATGCAGAAGTTTATATCTCTATCCGGAGGCATACCAGGCAAATCATTAGGAAACATTTCTCTAAATTCGGACACCACAGGGATAGACTCAATAGATGGGGACTCAACCTCAACATCCTGAATATGAGCCAAATAAGCCAAACAACCTTTCCCTACCAGTTTTCTTGCCCGAATGGAGGATATGATCTTAGCTTGCTTAGTCTTGTACACCCCTTCCAGCTCTAATTTTTCCCTTCCCGGAATTTCCAGAGTTACAGACATAGTATTACAATTAAGCACGGCATAATAGGGGGGACAACCAAGTTATGCCTAAGATTATATCAAAGTCAGTCATATCCAATATCACCAAATCAGCCCAAGTCTGAAAACCCATAAACAAAATAGGACAAGCACGATAGACATAGGTGACTATGACCGACTTTCCAACTGGGGTAGAAACATAGATAGGGGTATTAAGTGTATCACAAATCATAGCAAATGTTGCGGCAAATAGCACGGACACATAAGAATAAGTAGAACCCAGATCAAATAACACATTAGCCATCCGGTCACAGACAAAAATAGTACATGTGATCACTGCGTCAGAAACCTCTGCCTCATTTTTTCCCGAAAAGGTGTAACAGTGAGCCCTATCATCATGACGGGCGACTTCCCTGCCTGGTTGCACTGTACCTCTGCCTGCATTACCATTTCCCTATCTCTGTGGCCTCGCTGATTTCCTCCTCGCCCACCTTGTGGACGCCCTCGACCATTAGTACCATTTCCCACGGGTACCACTACTCTAGTCTGCTGTTGCGTGGAATCCATCATACGTGAGTGGGGACAATCTCCCTTCATATGCCCAGACTCTCCATAATTATAACAAGTACGATCAAAAGATGGCCCGCTACCCGTCGAAGGTGCGACTCCCTAGATATACTGAATCAATTATGAGGTGGAGTTCCTGAGTAATTGCCTGTAAAGGTGAGCATAGCGGACTGAATTGGCCTGGCTGCAAGTGTTGGCCTCCCTGAACCTCTAGAGTAATATCCCTGAACGTTGCCTGAATTTTTGGCTTTCTTAGCCAATGCCTTAGCCTGACCGTCTCGCTTCACATCCTCCACTTTCTTAACAAAGTTTGTTACCTCATTAAAGCTCCTCCCTGCAGAGGTCATATGAACAGATAATACCTGCAACTCAGAATTTAGTCCCTTAATAAATAAACGGATCCTCTTTTCCTCAGTAGTCACCAATTGAGTAGCATAGTTAGACAAGGCATGGAACTTGGCCTCATAAGCAACCACATACATACCACCTTGTTCCAAAGCCATGAACTCATCCTTTTTGCGATCCCTCAAAGTCCTAGGCACATATTTCTCTAAAAACAAGGCATGAAATTGGGTCCAAATAAGTAGAGGTAAAACTGAAGATCTGCATTCCACAATAGCTCTCCACCACTGCTTAGCATCACCTTGAAGTTGAAACGTCACAAACTCAACCCCGTGCTGATGGACAATTCCCTACTTATCCAGCCTCTCATACCAATCTAGGATGAACTCATACGCATCCTCACTCTCGGAACCATGGAACACGGGCGGTTTCAACTTCAAAAACTTGGTCAACATCTAATGTTCATGACTAGTCATAATAGGACCCAATAAAGGACGGAAGAAAGCATCATTACCTACATTCCCTCCCACCTTGGGGACAGTGATATCAATATGAGGATTGGCGGGAGCTTGAGTTGCTTGAACAGAGGGAAGCACTCCAGGACCAACCAACCCTTTTAAGAATGACATGATATGTTGTGCTAACACTAGGTCTATGGGAGGAATACATGTTGTCTCAGCCTGCATCTCTTCCTCTTGTCCAACATTCTTCTCATTCTCAACCTCTATGTTCTCTTCTACCTCTTCATGATGCGAAAGAGGGGCCTCATTTCTGAGAGCATTATCAATGGGTGCTCCATCCCTAGTAGGCGCCACTCTTCCTCGGCCTCTACTCATAGCTCTTCTTCTACCCCTGCCTCGACCACGACCTCTCGCTGTAAATTACTCAGTTGGAGCATTAACAGGAGCTACGGGCCTGACGCCATTGAATCTAGTGTTAACCATCTGCGGACAAAAGAGTGAAGGAGGTTAGATACCAATTTGAATCGTCAGATACCAATTGGAATCAAGTTATAGCACGAAAGGAGACAAGAGAAGAATAGAGAGATTTCTTAAAGCCCTATAGCCTCTCGAAGAAAAGTACAGACGTCTCTATACCATTCCACAAGACTCTACTAGACTCATTTTGGTACATCGAGATCAACGAACGTAGGTTCTGATACCAACTTTGTCATGACCCAAACCATCGTGATTAGCACCCACACTAACCCTCCGGTGGGAGAACCATTAATACTAACTAGTTAATACGAAACCAAGCATTTAAAGATACGGAAGTAGGTTTAAATGACTAAAGACTAAAGTTCCCATAAACTTCCGAAAGATCTAACAACGAATTGCGGAATTAAATGCCTAGAACCTGAAAGTCAATGTACTAAAATATCTAAAGTTCAACCATAAGTCTAAACAAGAAGGGGTACAACCCCAAACTAATGTACTAACAACTAACTAGAAAATCTAAGTCCGAACTATGGACATAAAAAAAAAAGAATCATGGCAGCCCGGAAGAACTGGCGCACCGTTGAATTCAAAGCGATCACTAATCTTCTAAGTGAGGTCTGTCAAAAGTCGCCTGAAGATTCACTGTACTCAACAAAGAAAGAGCAAGTGCAGTATCAGTTACAACCACAATATACTTGTAGGATCACGCAGCTATCCCACTAAGTGCAACATATATAAGTCATACAACATAATAATAACATGCATACACCGAACATATACAATATCATCATTATTTTTTAACAACGTACAATTTCACATTTCTCAAGATACACAATTATGTTAACTCATTGGTCCTCTCATAGAGCCCAAACCCAAATAGTTAGCATACTGAAATGCGGTACCCAATCCAATGTTTATGTCGGAACGTGGCAACCGATCCCATATTTATGTCGGAACGTGGAAACCGACCCAAGTTAGTGTGTCGAAATGCAACACCTAATCCATTCAACAAGCCAAAATCACAATCACAAGTACATTCTCATAATCATACGATCAAGTCATGATTAATGGCATTCATCATTCATTTATCTCATTTACAACTAGTGTGATCAATAATGCAACATTCGCATACATACACGTATTATAATGAAGCAAGAATAAACACATATCACACAATCATGAAATCACAACCATCACCTACCTCAAAACAAGCTTAAATCCCCTAAGAAACTTGATTCTTCCCTTTGCAGATTTGTTCCGCTTGTTCTTGGTCTATAAACAATTAATTTCACACGGGAATCAATAAATAATAATTAATTACCCAAATTACTAACAATTCTATCAACCCTAGATCATACCCATGATCTCCATACCCAGATTAGGGCTTTCTCCACCATAATTTCTGGATCAAAACCTTTCCCCATCAATAATTACACATTATATTACGTTCTACGGATTGAAAAATGGATTCGGGGAGTTAAAATCATACCTTTAGCCTCAAGAATGGGGGGAAACAGTCAAGAAAACCCCTGAGTTCGTTCCTTATCTCTCAAGTTCAAAAATTGCATAATAAAACATTTTTTTAGTTTATTTCCGGCTTTTAGTCGCGTCTGCCCCGCCATGGCGGCACCCACCCCGCTATAGCAGCCCCGCCCTGGGGGCAGAAATCCCGCCTCAGCGACTTGCATGGAAACAGTGAGCAAAATTAATCATTCCAAGACCCCATTTCATAACACACCTTCAACCAACGACACTCAGAAACTACCCGTTCACGCCAAGATCAATTTCGGGAGTTCTACTTGCCCGAATTTAATTCTGTAAAGTAGTACAGGATCCTTAATGTCTTATCTATCTACTCATGTGATAAAATTCATAATTAGACCACTCAATTGCTACCAGATTTCCCTAGACCTCACAGACTCTAATTTCCTCCAAATCTGGACTAGGTTGGGAAATCTCAAGTTACTACGAAAAAGTTTTCCGGCCTAAAAAATTTTCCCATTGGCTTTTCTATAACGACGGGAACAGGTCGTTACATTTGCACTTCCTTAGATTAATTCCTAATTAAAATATCTAATTTAATAATATTTATCATCTATATGTTATATGTATATTTAATTTAATCATCATCATAATATCATATTACCCCTACACTAAATTATTATTTTTTATAAAAAAACTAATTCATTAAATATTAAATGTTTCTAAGAAAATTTAATGACTGTTTTTCATTCACTAAATTAACGTTGTTTCTCTAATAACTTATGCTTGTAAACTAAATTATTACACAATCATTAATGTTTCAATGCAAAAAAAATTAACAACAACTCTTTTTTTAGGAATTTCAAAAGTTATTTTGAAATTTACAAGCAATTTAATATGATTCATGTATTAGCAAGAAGTCACGTTATCCAAGAAAAAATGTTAACATTCTCATGCATTTATATCATAATTAATTTGCACTTATCTAATTCTTGGCTATAGACATTCTCTTATAATTTTTGGATTATCCCTACATTTGTCATCTATAAATATGAAAAATATTGGAGTAACAACATCATGTGGTATACAAGGAATGGGCAAGCTAAGATTTGGGGATCAACTTCTTTAGAAATGAACAAAGCATTTTTGTTTTTACTCTTTTTTTAGAAGAACAAAGGTGAATGATCTTTAGGAAGGATATGTTTTTTTTAGTTCATAATTTCCTTCTTTGAATGTAAAATAAAGGGTCATGCATCAAAATATAAGATCATGACTCTTTACTAAAATACTTGTGTGATGTAATTTGTAAAAAAAATTAGTTATAATTTACTTGATCTTTTTAACGATTAAATTATTGTACTATATTAATTGATTATAAAAGTTATTTAATTTTTTCTTAAGATTTAATTAGGAAAAGGTCTGAAAAATATACTTCAACTTTGGCCGAAATTGTTGTTACGATACCAAACTTTATGGAGGACCTTTTACCCCCTGCACTATTTAATAGTGTATTTTAAAGGTATATATGTGCCCACGTGGACACGTTACTATTTATAATTAATGATGAAATATTTATGATGTTCACTTGGGCATATATATACCTTTAAAATACACTATTAAAAAGTACAGGGGGGTAAAAGGTCATTTCCAAAGTTCGATATTGTTACAGCAATTTCAGTCAAAGTTCGAATATATTTCAGACCTTTTTCCCATTTTATTAATTACTTATATATGTTTATTTTTTGTAAGGAGTACGTAAGATAGAATATATAAAACTACATTCTTTATCATTTTTTTCTGAAGGAGTTTACAAGATTGAAACACGATGAATAATTTGAAATGGAGAATTCACAGAAGAAATAATGATATAAATGTTTATCCTTATTTATTTATTTATCATTTTGTCTCATTTTGAGAAAGGCAAATTCAACGTTTCAACTTTTGATACCGTTTCATATTTTAAGTTGTCATTCTGTGGATGCTATATTTCTGTATTCTAAGCTCATTTTTGAAAAAAATAATTTGGTAGGATTCAATACTTGATATGATCCCTTAATAATAATAATAATTAATATTGATTATTAATTGTAGCCTTCATTTTATTTTAATTAACTCTAAGAAGTGGCTATCAAATTCTTTTCGTTTTTCATCTTTTTTCTTTTCTCTAAATTTGTCTTGCATGTAATTAACATATGAGATAAGAATATACATATATTAATTTGTTTTTACAATTATAGTATTTTAAAGTACTAAATATTATCATCTTTTATTTCATTTGGAGAAGCGATACTTTGCTGTCATATTTTAATTTGTTATTGGTATCCAAGAGTAGATTCCAAATATTTGAACTATTTTTTGTTTGAAAATGAATGATATTTATGTAATTTAATTATAAAACTATTTTTAATATAATGATAATTTGAAACATTTTATGTCAATTTAGATGGATACACGTGCAACGCACGTGTCCAGAAACTAGTTAATATATAAGTATATCCATATAACTTTAAAAAATAAATTGTAGCTATATACATTAAATATAAATTGATGTTTGCTATATTCTGTCGTTTTTCCATGTATTCATTGTAGTACCACCTTGTTGTCAATTACCTTCTAACTCTTGTGGGACTTCATCCCATCTCGTGAGGGGATCTTTGATGCGGGGCATTACCGGTACCGGTGTCGGATAGGAAAAAAGGAGGTACAAACTCTTTGTCAAAATTGATAATATGCAAACTAATCTTAACCTTGAAATTTAGATTGTTTTTCTTTTTTAATCTATGGAGCTAAATGTATTTCTTTCAAATACTATGGATACAAAATAGTAACAGTTCATCTTGATTAATGATTAAACTATTCAGTTAACCAATTTTTCTATTAATGTTGTAGAAGTTCAGCACATTATAAACTACAAGTTCAAATTTCTTAAACTATTAGTCTACAGGGTGCCTAATGGATGTTACATTTGACATAAGGTTATCGTGTTATACTTAATTTGTTAATCATATTTATGTAATTAAAATAATATTATTTTCTCTAAATGTACAGACAAAAGGATCATGTGCACACAATTATGATATCAATAAAACTCTTTGATGTCACGAACTATATTATCTTTATCACAATTACTACAATTAGCTATACACCATGAAATTGACAATAGATGATACACTACTCATCCTAAAAAAAGATATGTTTATCAAATTTATGTACAACTTCTACAAAAATGTTCATCTCATTGACAATGCACAAACTTCTAGAAGTGAAGTATTCACAGTCATAGCAAATACTACTCATATACACATGTAAACTATATGCCGTTGAAATAAATTAAATAAGTAATAAACCTGTCAATTTGAATATTTGATATGACAATTGTATTGACATTATTAGATTTAATCGTTCAAAAAATATCTAGTTATCTTAAATTCAACAATTAAGTCGATAGAATTCTCTCATCATTCACCATTTTAAGACATATTATAATATAATGCAACACACGTTTTCAGAACTAGTAGTAATAAAAAGATATTCAACATTTCCTTCATTGACGATCTAAACATGGTAGCTGTTTTGACAAGTAGATTTGAAACTCATCAAGTTTCTTTGAGACATACTATAATATAATGCATATTAACAAACAATTTTGCTCCTCCATTTATTAATAAGGTTGCTATGTCCTAAACTAATTTTGTACTACCATTTATTGTATTAACACAAGCCTCTTTCCTAACCAAATAAGAGAAATATTTTTTTCTTAATTAAGTGTAAGTTGTAGCACTCTATAAAAGACATATATCTCCATTAGTCATTTCGGTTCCAAGTGATGATTGAGGACATTTATTTATCTGAAGAAAGTGAAACTTGATATTTGTTCATAAAATTGGAGTTTTGACGTTGATAACATGTTAAGAAAATAAGGTTAAAATAACAATATTAAAGATGAAAACAAGATAGACAAAATACGTTGATGTATGTATCACCTCTCATGATCGTAGTTATAATATTACTTAAGAGGGTGGTTACAAAATTGTCTTAAACATGATATTAACTATTGAGATCATGGAGAAGGTTACGTGTTTCATGGATAATGTCATGGAGGTGCGGGAGTTACTCTACAATTAATGTCCAGATGTGGAACTCTAAAAGTTCAATTCCCTTGCTAATTAAAAGGTAACACAGAATGTTGGATGAGCATATTCCACTATATATATTTGAATCAAAAACTACTTATTTGTTGAGTCAAGCCAGCCAGAGAAGAAACCTACAAAACTTGACTCTCTTGGTTGTGAACTCTCTTGCTCTCTTCTTTGCAACACTCTTAGGAACTCATCTGAACTTAAAGTCCCATCACAATCTAAATCAAACATGAAAAATATCAAATCCACCACGTTATCGCTAAGTGATATGCTGCAAACCTGGTAAGAGACATCATTAGCAAATTCATAGTGAGGAAGGGAAGAGAAGAGGTTGTATAGACAGCTTCAACATACTTGATTAGCAGCTCTTTTCAACTCTTGTTTCGACAAAAGTCCATTTTTTGCATAGCTCAAGATGGACTGTGAAAATGATGGTAGTTCTTTGCGTAGCTCAGCAAGGTTCATGAATTCCTTGAATGTAATGCGTACGTCTCTAAGCTGTTTTTCATCATCCAGATCTTCTACTCGGTCAAGAAACTTGTCGATGTGACTTATATCAGCAGATGCAACCATTGATAAAGCAAAATCTTTGGCAGAAATGCTTCCTTGTGACTTGTAGTCATAATGGGCAAATTCCAATCGCGATATCTGAAATCCATAAAGGGAATTTTTTGAATCAAATCGAACATTTTTAGAAGAAACTATATTGTATTTCTTGGAGATCGAAAACCATACTTCATTATGTAAATCTCTTAAAAACTGAACAAATTTTTCTTGCTCAAGTCTCCCTTTGCCATCTTTACCAAAGAAGTACTCCAATAGACCTCCTTCATCTACTGAACCTGTGACTTTTAATCCAAATCGCATTCCATTTCTATGTCGTGCACCTTGTCTATTAGCAGTTCGCATCAGTTCCATCATTCTCTTAAATTCTTCCTTGTCAACTCCCCTGTTAATGAAACTAATCAGAACACCTACAATGAGTGAAGCTTGTTTTTTCTATAAAAAGATTGTTATCAAGTCTTGCAACATACCCATCATTGTCAATGTCAAACATTTGAAATGCTTGTGAAAAGCTAGGTTCCGGGATGCTCAATAGTGTAACGAAAAATATGTACCTGATGCAAATGGAATTTGACTGCTTATTGATACGGAAGAGCATGATAGTAACTAAGAAAATTTCAAAAATACTCACTCTGGAAATGATATAAGTCCATCATTATCGGTATCAAAGAGCATGAAAAATTGTGAAGGAGCACAATGTAGCTCGCTTGAAGCGGATTCTCCTTTCAGATTACCTCCTCTAATACCAGTTGTTTGAGATGGTGGAAACACCGGAACAATTGCTCGCATTAAGTCCCCTGGAGTCATATACACTTCCCCACCTGGTGTTCGGTACGATGCAAAGTACTCAAACACCTAGAATCAACATAAAAAACAAATTAAAGTAATTTAACAATGTATAATTTGTATATCTTGCTTAATGGACAAATTTCGAATCAGATTCCTTCCTGATGCCAAACTTGAAAATGTGGCTAATAATATTCCTTACCTTTTCAGGAGGACTTTGCAATCTCAACCGTTTCTCATACTTGAAGAAAACTTTTTTCCGGTACGAATCTGAAAATCGAGAAATAAACAAATTAAGACCGTAAATGTTGAAGAAATATTTTAGGAAAATGAAAAAAAATAGATATTACCTCCAAATAAAAAGGTGGACTTCTTGCCGAGGTCTTGTCCAGAATCGGCATATGAAATATGATGGGAAGAAGATGAAATATAATAGAGAGCTATGGTTGAGGCTGCAATGATGAGGCCAGAACCAAAATGTGTTGGATTTTCATTAGAAGCATTTGATTTGGTGCAGATGGAACGAAGATATAATGGATTTTGAGGGGCGGCAAGGACACGAATTGCTGGCTTAAATGTTCTGAAAAATGCCGAAGAATGCATAGTAGTAATGTAATTTACAAGGAAGAAAGTTTTGAGAGAGTAAGTAAGAAAAAAGGGTGATCCGATCCTTAGAAAGGGGGAAATGAGAATAGTATGGGGGAATTGACCAAGAAAGAGAGAGTTATGTTTTTGTGTTCTGCTTTTTTCATAACGGTCTCCAAGGTAGTTGCTCATCGGTTATGTGCATATCAAAATTATAACACAATCTCCAATTTTAACCATATGCTAATTAATCTTTGAGTTATAAAACAATTACGTACCAATACACACTAATATATATATATATATATATATATATATATATATATATATATCT
>JAJOOH010007417.1:0-21229 GCA_029582605.1 Solanum gracilifrons | reverse complement strand
ATATATTTTAGATATTCATATAACGAATGATCTCTTTTAGACTTCCCAAAGTGAGAATTTAAACGTGGCCTAACAATTTGCACATATTTTTTATAGGGAAATTTAAGAACTTCCACGACAGTGTGAGAGAGCAATCATATTCTAACAAGTCCCCATTCTAGTCAGCTAGCATTCTTAGAAGCTCACTGCTTTAAATCCCCATTCTAGTCAGCTAGCTTTCTTAGAAGCTCATTGCGTTTAGTCTCCATTCTAGTCAGCTAGCTTTCTTAGAAATTCACTGCTTTAGGTCCCCATTCTAGTCAGCTAGCTTTCTTAAAAGCTCACTGCTTTAAGATGGACATTATATATATATATATATAATGAAATAAAATATAATATATATAGTTGTGTGTAGTCTATTAATAGGTGGACCACTTATGTCAATTGTTAGTAATAGTAGTTGCTTACGTTTTTCTATAGGCTATGGCCCTGCACAAATTTTGTTGTATCTCTCGGTTGTCCAAGACATCATTTTTACGCAAATCTAATTAAAAGACGTGTGTATAACATATTAAAAATGTGTTAATATGTTATGAACCGAGTTGGATATGTAAGGGCCTATGGACTAAAATTGGCGGAGATTAATTTAGTTGAAATTATTGGACCGAGTAAAATGTTGCAGTGTTTTATTTGAAATCCCGGTCCAATTAGCATTTGGTTAAAAGGGTAAATGAGTTGGAAAGAAGGGTTTATGCATATCGTGAAAGAAGTTGTCTCTTACTCTCATCTCTTTCTAGAGTCTAAGCTTCTCATCCCAACTCTTATCTAGCTCTATCTTAGTTACTTGCTATTTCAACATTTCCATTGTAATTCAGTTGTTTGAGTATTACAACTACGATTCTAAAGTTGTAATCACATTCCAATTCTCTTATTAATATGGTGAGGAATTTGGATTTGTTACATAATATTTCAAGTTCAAATTATACATGCCAAAAATTTGTAACACTATCAAATCATCCGAACAACGTCTACATACAAATGAGAATTTGTTCGTATCATTTTTATTTGACATAAAATTTGAGAAAGTAAATAAACTTTTTGAATTTTGTAGTTTTAAAATAAAAATACGCTGAAGTCAGAATGCAGAGGTGGAATAAGAATTTGATGTTTGTGAATTCAAAAATTTTAA
Source organism: Solanum gracilifrons (assembly GCA_029582605.1). NCBI lineage: Eukaryota > Viridiplantae > Streptophyta > Magnoliopsida > Solanales > Solanaceae > Solanum > Solanum gracilifrons. Next base: position 20,061 of record JAJOOH010007417.1, on the reverse strand, counting down.
AATAGGACAATTAATGATCTCAAACTAATGTAACAATTGTCAAATTAATGAACAAATACTATCATTGCAATTGCACTCGACGAATAGCCATATTTTGAAAAAAAATAATCAATGATCGCATTATTATACTTTCAAATACTTCACCCTTGATATATAACAAACTTAACAATCATTTAAAAAGTCATTGTCAATTCTACTTCGCAGGTCATTTTTTATGATCTTTATTGAGGAAAAAACTCTTTCTAGTGTTGCAATAGGCATATGTAATATAAAGCTTAACTTCACAAGTAGATAAATAAGTTATCATATGTCTTTTGCATATTTGTATTAGTCAATGTAATTGAAAGATCTCCAAGTCCTTTCAAATTTGAGAAAGCGTACCTGAGTTTCTTACCATAAATAGGTTTTTCTTTTAGGAAAATGTTTAAGATTTTACTTGTCATTTTCTTGTAGGAAAAGGTTTAGGACTCTATAAATATAAGCTTGTTAATTCTAACTTAATCAACATTCACAATGTAGTCCTAGGGGCTTTGAGAGTTTTGCTTAGGGGGAGAATTTTTTGGACACAAGTGGTACGTTTCACTTGTGTGAACCTCCCATGTATCTTGAGTGAATTAGTTGATGTTGTTGTTTCTCTCTATTTTTTTGTACTCTCATATTTATATAATGAGTTGTTCATCTCCTTTGTGGATGTAGGTCGATTGACCGAACCACGTTAAATTTTTGTGTCTCTTGATATATTTCTCGTTTGTCTTATTACTCATGGTCTTTCGAGATTTGCTTTGCTAGCTTCCGCATAACACTTGTTTATTTCGGTCCTAACACTTTCCTCAAATAATGAATATAATTGTCACGATCAAAACTAAGTTCTTCAAGGGTGGAGATATTAAGTTCATCTGAAAAATACGTAAAATGTTTCGTGATCTTATTTTTATCATAATTTATAAAAGAACTAGTGAATCTATCCGCGCTTCGCACGGTTATAAAAAACATGAAGGAATTTATAAAATTGTTTTTTTTTTAAAAATATGATCAAGATCAAGTTAAATTCCAAACTTCAGAATAAGATACTTAAAGGATTTTTTTTTATGTGACTTCAATAATTAAGCTTACAATTATGATTGTTAGTGTGTTTCATATACTGTCACGACCCAGACCATCGTGATTGGCACCCACACTAACTCTTCGGTGGGAGAACCAATACTACAACCCAACCCAAGCAACTAAACAAAATACTAAGGCATTTAAGTTACGGAAGCAAGTTAAATACTAAGGAAATAAAGAGGGAGTTCCCATAAATCCAACAAAGTCTAACAATGAACTAACAATGCGGAAGAAATAACCTAGAACCTAAAAGTCAATGTACCAAAACATCTAAAGTTCAACAAGTCTAAACAAGAAGGGATGCAACCCTATACTAATGAACTAATAACTAATTAGAAAGTCTAAGTCCGAAGTGATGGACATAGACGAAAGAGAACCCATGGCAGCCCGGAAGAAATGGCTCACCCTTGAATTTGAACGATCACTGATCTCCTAAGCGAGGTCTGTCAGTAGCCGCTTGAAGATGCCCTGTACTCAACAAAAATAAGAGCAAGTGCATTATCAGTACACAACCACAGTGTACTGGTAGGATCACGCGACTATCCCACTAAGTGCAACATAAACAAGTCAAGACAACAATATAATCACATGCACATATATCGAACATATACAATATTATCAGCATTACGAACAACTTCACATTGCGCAAGATACACAATTAAGTCACGTCATTGGTTCTCCCATGGAACCCAAACCCAAACAGTTAGCATACCGGAACGTGGTATCTGATCCCAATGTTATGTCGAAACGTGGCAACCGATCCCATATTTATGCTGAAATGTGGAAACCGATCCAAGTTAGTTATGCCGAAACATGGCAACCGATCCCATTCACACACCACAATCACAATCACAAGTATATCATCAAGATCATACATTGAAGTTATGATTTCATGGCAATCATCATTCATCTATCTCATTTGCAACAAGTGTGATCAACATTGCAACATTCATACATATACAAGTATCATAATGAAGCAAGAACAAACATACATCACACAATCATAGAATCACAACCATCACCTACCTCGAAATAAGCTTAAAACCTTAAGAAACTTGATCCTTCCCTTTCCGGATTCGTTCCGCTTGTTCTTGGTCTACAAACAATTAATATAATACGGGAATCAAATAACAATCACTAATTACCTGAATTACTAACAATTCTATGAACCCTAGATCAAATCCATGATCCCAATTATCCAAATTAGGGTTGTTTTCACCATAGAATCTATAACAAAACCCTCCCCCATCAATATTCACCCATTCTATTACGTTCTACGGATCGAAAAATGGATTCGGGGAGTGAAAAGCTTACCTTTAGCCTCAAGAATGGTGAAAAATGAGTAGGAGTCGCCTGGAGTTTGTTCCTTGTCTCTAAAAGTCAAAAAGTGCATAATAAGGTCGTTTAGGGGTTTATTAACGATCTTAAGTCGTGTCGAGCCCGCCACAGCGGCCCTCATCTTGCTATAGTGGCCCCGCCAGAGCGGCAAAATCCAGCGCCAAAGCGGCTGGAACGAAACAGAGAGCTATTTTGAGAATTCCAAAATCCCCATTTCACAACACACCTCTAACCAACGACGCTCAGAAAAATACCCTTAGCGCTAAGATCAATTTCGGGAGTTCTACTCACCCGAATTCAATTCCGTAAAGTCGTATGGATTCCTTAGCGAGCTATCTAACTACTCATGCAATAAAAATCATAAATAATTCACCCGATTGTTACCAACTTTCCCTATACCTTAAAGACTCGATTTCGTCCAAATCTGGACTAGGTTGGGAAAATCCAAATTCTACGAAAAGGTTTTCCGGCCTCAAATTTTCTCCCGTTGGCTTTCATAAATCGACGGGAACATGTCGTTACAATAGATATCAGTTTACCTATCACTCGTCCCCGAGTGACAAAACTTAGGAAAATAGGCTAAAGAAGGAAAGATGTAGTACCTGAATCGACGAACAATTGGGGATACTTCTCTCTTATGTCCCTCTCGGTTTCCCATGTAGCTTTCTTAACTGGATGATGCTTCCATTGAACTTTCATGGACTTAATCTCCTTAGTCCGCAACTTGCGCACATCATGATTAAGAATTGCAATCGGTTCCTCCTCATATTAAAGGTCCTTAGCTAACACAATTGAGTCCCACATAATGATATAAGCTCCGTAACCATGATATCTCTTCAACATAGACACATGAAATACCGGATGAACACCCAATAGATTAGGAGGTAAAACCAATCTATACGCTACCGGTCCCACATATTCAAGAACCTCAAATGGGCCAATGTATCATGGACTTAGCTTACCTTTCTTGCCGAATCTCATCACCCCTTTCATGGGTGATGTCTTAAGTAGAACATTTTCATCGGATTGAAACGGCATGTCTCTTACCTTATGATCCGCATACTTCTTCTGTCTACCCTGGGCTGCTAAAAACTTAGCTTGAATACTCCTCACGTTGTCTTGAGCATCGTTCACTAAGTCTACCCCCAATGATTTCACATCTCCAGCCTCAAACCATCCTATGGGTAATCTACATCTCCTCCCATAGAGTGCCTCAATTGGTGCCATATCAATGCTGGAGTGATAACTATTGTTATATGAAAATTCACACAAAGGTAGGAACTTATCCCAATGCCCTCCAAAGTCAATCACGCATTCCCTCAACATGTCTTCTAACACTTGAATAGTCCTCTCTGACTATCCGTCTGTCTGTGAATGGAAGGCTGTACTAAAAGTGAGTTGTGTGGCCAATTCATCATGCAATTTCCTCCAAAACTTGGATGTGAATTGGGTATCACGATCTGAGATGAGAGAAAGGGGCACCCCATGCAACCTCACCATCTCTTTCACATAAACTTTAGCCAATTGTTCAGCATTATAATCTATTATTATCGGAATAAAATGGGCTGACATAGTTAATCTATCAACCACTACCCAAATAGAATCAAACTTCCCCAAAGTCTTAGGAAGACCAACCACAAAATCCATGGCTATCATTTCCTACTTCCATTCCGGAATTGACATTCTTTGAAGCAAACCTGCAGGCCTTTGATGCTCATACTTCACTTGTTGACAATTTTGACACTTCGCCACAAACTCCGCTATGTCCTTCTTCATGCCCGACCACCAATAAATTCGCTTCAAATCTCAGTACATCTTGGTCACACCCGGATGAATAGAATATCGCGAACCATGAGACTCTGCCAACAATTTCTCAATCAAGTCATCTACTCTAGGAACACATATTCTCCCTTTAAAATTTAGCACACTATCCGCATCAAGAGTGGTCTCTTGTGCCTTACCATTCACAGTCTTCTTTCTAAGCTCCTCCAAATTCTCATCCTCAAGTTGTTTGGCCTTGATCTCCTCAATGAATGTGGCCCTCACTTCAATGCTAGCTAGCACCCCCTTTTTTCGAGATGCCTAATTGCATGAACTTATATTCTAAGGTCTAAATTTCCTTAGCCAAAGGTCGCTTGGATACACTCAAGTAAGCTAAACTATCCATACTCACCGCTTTTCGACTCAAAGCGTGCACCGCCACATTAGCCTTGTCCGGATGGTATTAAATGATCACATCATAATCTTTAAGTAACTCTATCCACCTTTGCTGTCTCAAATTCAGATCCTTTTGAGTGAACACATGGTGCAAACTACGATGTTCAGTAAATACCTCACACTTAACACCATAGAGGTAATATCGCCAGATCTTAAGAGCAAACACTACCGCTGCCAACTCCAAATCATGTGTTGGATAATTTCTCTCATGCACCTTCAATTGACGCGATTCATAGGCTATAACATTCTTATCCTGGATTAACACAACGCCCAACCCAGAATGAGAATCATCACAATAAACTAGAAAATCCTTACCTTCCATCAGTAATGCTAGAATTGGTGCGGTGGTCAGGAGAGTCTTGTGATTTTGTAAGCTCTCCTCACATTTTTTAGTCCACTCAAGTGGTATCTCCTTTTTGGTCAAATAAGTCAAGTGAGTGACAATATGTCACAATCCAGGGGTACCCCCTAGATGTAACATGGCGTACTTGACCCCAAAGGGGTCGCATACAAGCCCTTAGTACATCCTTAACATAAGATAATAGAAAATACGGGAAAATTTAAAACTTTTACAATCGAAGCCATTTCTCATAAAAGCAAACGGAAGACTTTTTAGACTTTGTCTCAAACCATCTAATACAACTTTTTAGAATAAACTCTTGGGACACAGCCCATACAATAGATTCAAAACATGAAATAAAGACATAAAGAAAATAAGGGTTCGTCCTCGAAGCTATGAGGACTCACAAATTCTTCAACTTCTTCTTGATCCTTGGAAACCTAAACTTCAAAGCAATTCAACCTCCTCAATCCTACATTTGATTAGAATGTAGGCAATATGCGTTAGTACAAAATGTACCAAGTATGAAATCTAGCATAACATCATAAGAGCATCTCAAATATGGTTAGTCCATATAAGACATAAGCATAAGAGATATTAACATGGTCATAACACAATCAACATAGCCATGGAATAATCATCAACCCAAGCATCCTATAAATATAAGTCAACATAATACATAGTTAATGAGCATAGGAGATAGACCATAATCACAATATGCCAAGTCTTCATTATAGGTATCACACAAGCATAATTGACTCTTGGTCATTTTTACCAAAATAGCACCATTCTCAAGTAACCTCAAAAGCATACAAGAGCAAAGCATGAATAGCATCCCATAATACCACCCAAGCCAAGTATCCCTTTTTCGTCATCCTAATCATGGTTTATATGCATGGTTAAGTCTTAAACCATTCTACCACAAAGGTACCATACTCCTAAGTAATCTCAAGGCACACTTGTGCAATGCATAAAAAGGCATCCCATAATACCCTTCACACTAAGCATAACCTTGAAGTCATCCTAGTCATATTCACCCTCCTTTGGTATCACTATTGGCTTACTTCATGTTGACAAAGGAATTACCCCTTCTAGTCAATCCTATCTTGGAAGGCATCTATATCAACAATCCATCAAGCAGCACCCATGTAAGACAACACTTATAAGGTAACCTTTAGTCATACTTGTGCAAGGTATGAGTAGCATCCCATAATACTACTCATACTAAGTACTTCTTTAGGTCATCATACTCATGTTCCTTAATTATAGATTAGCCCTCTTTTAAAGCATGTGAACCCTAGGAGACACTTTACTAAGTCTATCTTAGTTTTTTCTTGTTTTGAACCCTAAGAGATACTATACTAGGTACATCTTAGTTCATCATGTTAGAACTCTTGGAAATGCTACTCAAAGCATAATCTAAGTTCATTAGACTTGAATTCTTGGAGATGCTACTTAAAGCATATTCTTAGTTCATTATAAAGTTGGACCCTATGAGATACTCATTTTAGCATATCTAGGTTCATTATTATTATTATGGACTCTAGGAGGCACTACTCATGTATATCTAAGTCCATTTATACTCTTGAACATTATGAGGTCCTTCACTAACTTGTCTTAGTTCCTCATTACTTAGAACTCTAGGATATACTATATCAAGTACATCTTAGTTCATTAAGCTTGGTCTCTAGGAGATTCTTCTTCAAGCGCAATCTTATACCATTAAGGTTGAACCCTATGAGATACTACACTAAGTACATCTTGGTTCATCATGTTTGAACTCTAGGAGATACTACTTAAAGCATACTCTTAGTTCATTTAGTTTGATCCCTAAGAGATGCTCCTTCAAGCATAATCTTAGACCATTACTTACATTGGACTCTAGGAGATGCTACTTTATGCATAATCTTAGCCCATGAGGTTTGAACTCTAGGAGATGCTACATTGAGCACAATCTTAGTTCATTATCAATCTTGTTTATTGGGATATAGCCTTAACCGACATGAGAACATATGAGTTATCACATAATCTCCAATGGTGTTACCCACACCATTAAGGGTTGGTCCACTTGCCAAGGTAGGACCGGTTTGTTAGCTTAGTCGGATCCACTATCTAACTTTCCTACGGGGAACATAGTTATGGGATACGGAGATTGCTACTAGAATCCCAAACTCTACTAGGTGAGGTTTACAGCTCCTGAGACATACTTGGGGAAATCAATACTCTTCTAGGTGAGAGATCCCTTGTGGGAAGCCCAAACTAACTAGGTGGAACCTCCATGAAAGTTCAACCTCAACTAGGTGGGAACCTCCATCTCATTTCAATATCCACTCGGTGCTAGGCCTATATCCCACAAGATAATTATTAAGTCTATAATTAGACTCAAATTAATGGAAAGAGGTTGTTGACAACCAATCCATGCTAATACCTCTTTTAGACCATGTGTGAGCAACTATCACCATCCATGACCTAGGTATAAAGGCCCTCTAGCCTTAGGTTCAATTAGTTAGGAGAAGTTTTTCAACCGTAGAACCATTACTATGTGAGAAGTCTTTCATGATAAGTTCATATTCATGTTTAGCATCATGTCTAGAATTATTTATTAGATAAGGATATCATCATGACCTTAGTGATCCTTTCACTTCCTACCATCTATGATTCATATGGTGAATTAAGTAGGTAAATGTCTCTCAACACAATCCTATTCATTAGCCTTGGACTCATATGTAGGTTTTACTCTCAAAGCAATATGATCAAAAGTCAATCATATTAGCTTCTTGCTTAAGCCCTAAGGATCATCATTCATTACTATGACTCTTCATTCTCAAGTACTCTACATCATGAAAGCATATTATGAACCTAGATTACAAGACATTCAATCACATTCTTTGATACTAGGTGATCTTAGTCATAAATTGCCCTAAAGGTCCAATTCCATCTTTACAAGTCAAGATCAATCTTGTAGTATAGAGTCTAGTTTAATTCATGTCTAGGTATTCCTAATCTTGATCAATTACTACACACAATATTGATTTAGGAAGATCACTCATGGACCTTCAATTTCACCTCTAATGGCATCAACCCACAAAGATCATATTCATCAATTTAGATTAGGATTCACCATAAAAATCACATGAAATCATCATAATATCATATAACAAAGCTAATTCAATCATAATTAGATGTTATCTACTAGATTGGAATAACATTCAAACCCTACCCACAATGCAAACACAACCCTAGCTAGAATTGGGTTTTTGGCTTCTCAATTGAGGGAAATTAAGGGGGCTCCATGGGTGGAAGAACCCATGGATGAATAAGCTTCACATACCTTCAATCAAAGCCCTAAACAAATCTTGAATCAATGGTGAAAATCTCCCTAAGCTGCTGCCCCAACTTCCTTTCTTCTTCTTCTTCTTCTAAAGAGAGGATTTCTTGGAGAGTAATTTGGGGTCATAAGATGAATGAGCTAAACACTTAGTTTTAGGGGTCTATTAACTATTTATAGTGGTCCTTGGAGAGTCGTACCCAGACGTTTAACCCCTAAACATGATATTCTAAGTACAGGAGCCATTTATTTTTATTTTTAACCCTCATACAACACTCCAAAACTCCACTACAAGATTCCACAACACACTAGTTCAACTAACTAATTTACGGGGTGTTACACAATAGAAGCAGAGTTCTTCACAAATCGACGATAATAGCTAGCGAGCCCCACAAAACTCCTAACTTTAGTCACAAAACTTGGTCGGACCCAATTCTTAACCGCCTCAATCTTTTGAGGATCTACCACTACCCCTTCTTTTGAAACTACATGCCCCAAAAATGCAACTGATTTCAACCAAAATTCACGCTTAGAAAATTTAGCATATAACTTTTGCTTCCCAAGAACACCCAAAACACTACGAAGATGGTTGACATGCTCTTCATCACTTTTTGAATAGACCTACATATCATCAATAAAAACTATGACGAAAGAATCAAGAAATGACTTGAATACCCCATTCATTAAACTCATAAAAACTGCAGGCACATTTGTCAAACCAAAAACTCATAGTGCCCATAACGAGTTTTAAACCTCATCTTGGGTACATTCTCAGGCCTAATTTTTAATTGATGGTAACCAAACCTTAGATCAATCTTAGAGAAAACAGATGCATATTGTAATTGGTCAAAAGATCATCTATTTGAGGCAAATGATACTTGTTTCGAATAGTGACCCTATTCAATTGCCGGTAATCTATACACATTCTTATACTACCATCCTTTTTCTTAACAAACAAAACTGGGGCACCCCAAGGGGAAGCACTAGAATGAATACATCCTTTATCAAGAAGTTCTTGGATTTGAGCTTTATGCTCTTTTAATTCTGCCGGAGCCATGCGATATGGAAGGATAGAAATGGGACGCGTACCAGGCTCTAAATTAATGCAAAATCTACATCTCTATCCAAAGGCATACCAGACAATCATTAGGAAACACTTCTATAAATTCCGACACCACATGAATAGACCCAATGGATGGAGCCTCAATCTCAACATCCTTATTATGAACCAAAAAAGGCCAATAACCCTGCCCTATCAATTTCTTAGCCCGAATGGAGGATATGATCTTAGTTCACTTAGGCTTGTACACTCCTTCCCACTCTAATTTTTCCCTTCTCATAATTTTCTAGAGTTACAGACTTAGTATTACAATTAAGTACGGCATAATAGGGGGACAAACAAACAAGCAAGTCATACCTAAGATTATGTCAAAGTCAGTCATATCCAAAATCACCAAATCAACCCAAGTCTGAAAACCCATAAACAAATTAGGACAAGCATGATAGACATATGTGACTATGACTGACTCTCCAACTGGGGTAGAAACATGGATAGGGGAATCAAGTATATCAGAAATCATATCAAACTCTGAGGCAAATCACATAGATACATAAGAATAAGTAGAACCCGGATCAAATAACACATTAGCCATCTGGTCACAAACAAGAATAGTACCTGTGATCACCGCGTCAGATGCCTCTGCCTCATTCTTGCATGGAAAGGTATAATATTGAGCCCTATCATCTTGACGAACCACTTACCTGCCTGGTTGCTACCTCTGCCTGCATTACCATTTCCTCTACCTCCACGGCCTCGTTGATTACCTCTTCACCCACCTTATGGACGTCCTCTACCATTATTACCATTCCCCGCGGGTACCACTGCTCTAGACTGCTCCTGCACAGAATCTAACACACGCAGGTGGGGACAATCTCTCCTCATATGCCTAGGTTCTTCACAGTTGTAACAAGTACGATCAAAAGATGGTTTGCCCCCGTCGAAGATGCGACTCCCTGGCTATCCTGAAAATTATGAGATGGAGTTTCTGAGTAACTACCTTTAGAGGCGGGCATAACAGACTGAATTGGCTTGGTTGCAAGCGTTGGCCTTCCAGACCTCTTGGAATAAGAACCTTGAAAGTTACCCGAGTTCTTGACCCTTTTTGCCCATGCCTTAGCCTGACCGTTTCGCCTCACCCCCTCCACTTTCTTAACATAGTCTGTTACCTCATTGAAGCTCCTCCCTTCATAAGTCATATGAATAGATAATACTTTCAACTCAGAATTAGGATGGATAATATGGAGAAGAAGGATAAAATTGGGTTTGCAATGAAAATAGAGTTATCGGTGAAGAAGGGGAAAACTAGCTTGCATCGGTGAAAATAGAGTTATCGTGCATATGCTTTCTGACGTTGAAAGAAAAGCTCCGTTAAAAAAATAGATAGATGTTTGGAAGAGTACTGTAAGTGTACCAATTCTTGAAACATGGAGGACTATTAGTGCTTCATGTTAAAAGACAAGGATTACTTTAATACTTAATTCAAAGATAAAGGACAATTTTGATCCTTTTCTCATTGGGGTGAACAATAAAGCTTTTGTCTTCGCTTAAAAAATTGTACGATAATATTTGCGCCACGCATGAGTCGTGAGTTATCTTTAATATCTTTTCAATTTTGCTACTTGTATATCTTTAATGTCGGTCCGGAAAAGATGAATTTCACGTCCAAAATTGTGATGTGGGCCACTTGGTAAGTGTTGATTGGTAGTTGTTTATGAAATAAGTTATTTGTATATTAAGTTTTGTATAATTTATATGATACTTGATAGGTAGAGAGAAAATATGTTAATTATGTATAAAATTATTAATATGATGTTTAATTGACAATTTTAAAACTCACACAACTAATACATATATAATATTTTACGCATGATAAAATGTGAAAAAATAAATACTTATATTATTTTGTACGTAAATAACTATCCGTGCATGACTAATAATTTTACATAAAATAATACATAAATTCACATTCCAAAGGAATATGAATTCTCTTCTTTTCCCACACACAAGATATAGACATTTTCCTACTCCATATATAGTCATAGATAAGCATATATTATGATATATATGATAAAAACCTTTCCATTTCAATCATTTCTTCACGAACATAAGCATGTGAGAAATGTCATTTTCCATTGAAATGTAGTTATCATATTTGAGACTAAATCTATCTAAAATAAATCATCAAAGATTTGGCATATATTTAGCCGATATTTAACAATCACCTATTAATGATGCATGTGAAATAAGCTAATATTCAATTAGCAAAATTTGCAAAACATCGTAATAAATCAAATAAAATAAAAAGAAAAAAGTATATATAACATGTCTGGAGGCATGAACGGGCCCATATTGAGCAAAAGGGTGTCATGCAACACCCCTTTCTCGATTTTTTTACTAATATTTATTAATACTATGCATAAAGATATACATTTAACAAAATGACGCTACTCGACAAAAGTTACCTATTAGTGTGTTTGTTCATCAATTGACTTTGCTATTGGAGGTGCAAACCTCAATGTAAGCATATTTTTTACAAAATATAATATATTCATGCTTAAAATTGTGGTTAAGTGGATTGTAACCAATGAGTCAAAGATATAATTTATAAGTATGATAATTAAATTTTTATCTTTTCCTTTATAAATATCAATACCATTTTCTAAAATTTTTATGTACGTCATTGATCAGAGAAAATAGTAAAGCTTTTGTCGAGTTAATATAGCGTCCACTCATGAGTTATCTTTAATATCTTTTTTTGCTACTTGTAGTAGTTGATTGACTATCCAGAAAAGATGAATTTGACGTCCAAATTTGTGACCGTGAGCCACTTAGTAGGCGTAGTTTGATAGTTGGATAAGAAATTAATTATTTATGTATAAATTTTTATATAGTTTATATGATGTTTTATAGGTAGATAAAAAATAAAATAATCACGTATAAAGTTAATATCATACTTGATTGATAATTTAAAACTAACATAAATAATACATGTATAAATTATAAATATATTTATAAATTATTTTATGCATAATAGAGTATAAAATAAGAAATACTTAAATAATTTATAATACATAAATAACTAATATCTATATAAAATAATACATAACCGAATTAGTACTTTCTCTTCTTTTTTTCCCACACAAGATAATAGTCATAGATTTTTTCCGTCCATACATAGTATAATAGATATAGCTATGTATAAGTGGGAGTTTTCAATGAAATAAGATATTTATGAGCAATCATTTATTACTCATAAGGCTGCTTGGCAGGCATGCGCTATAATAGTACTAGGCGGCTAAAACATATTAGTGACCTAAAATTAAATTCGATTAAAAAATTTAAAAATATTTTATTTCTAATGAAATTTATGATAGTTAATTTTAAATTTTTTTGAGACATAATATTTTAAAATTTGTTAAATTTCTAATAATCTTTTTTATATATATAATTTTATATTTTCTATAAATAATACTTAATATATTTTTTGAGAAATATACCTATAATTTATTATTGAAAAAAAAACTTTAGGCTACTATTTTTTGGCTTGTGGAGCTACCTTTGATATTGTATCACAATAATTCCAGCAACATGACAGAAGACTTTTTAAAATAAAATAAAATAAATCACGTGGGGGAAATGTCATATATATTTGAAACATAAATCTATCGAAAATAAATCATCAAAGCTTTGCATATATAAGTCGATGTGTTGGATATATAAGTTGATTATGCATGTGAAATAAGCTAATAATTAATTGGCTCTTATAAAATATAAGTAATATAAAATAATTAATACATATCAGTCGGAGATATAAAGATTAGAATGTAGAGATTATTTTATTAAGATATTTTAAAAAATGGTAGTTATCTTCGATTCTTCTTTATGTGAGAATATTACTATTTATAATTTACAAAGTGTCTTTTCAAAACAAAAATTAAAGACTTTAATTTATTTTATTGGTATATGAATTATCAAGAATTGGTACATATATAAGATAATATCATCGTTGGGAAAAGACTAATGCTATGAAAACAATGCGTTCATTATGTTTGAGAAAAGGTTCATTTATGCAATTATTTGTTAAATTAAATGATATAAATAAATTAAACTTTTAACGAGTGACATAAATAAATTTTTGTTTTTCAAAGTTTAATGACATATTTGAGGCATTTTCCCTTCATTGTATGGTCATTCACCCATGTTGAATTAATGAATTATATTAGCAATTCCCTTGAAAAAAAATTTATTCGAGTTTTTCTTTTTTCTGAATTGATTTTATTACTTATGATCTGAAAATTAAAATTTAATTACTAGTACTTTTATAAAGTTATTTGATAATAAGGATAGATGAACAAGTAAAAAAGAGAAATTTGTATTTAGTATAAGGATCAATAAAATGAAACCGAGGAAATAGGTATTTAATGATAAAAATAGTATTAAAAATAATAATAGATTTCTCTTGATTTACTGAAATAGACAAAATAATAACTATTATTATTTGTAATACAAAAATCAAATCAAATAAAAAATAATTATTCAGTGAACATATCAAATATCAACCCTTAATACTTTTCCTTAAGTAAACAAAAAAGGAGTTTAAGACCTCATTTATTTTCATTAAGATTAAAATATTTGAATCTAAATGATATCTGAATATTAGGATATGTATTAAGATTTAGAGGTATGATTTGTATATACATCTAAATATTGTTGTATTAAGATTTAGATATTTGGATCTAAATACACATCTTAATATTATGATGTTGCATCAAGATATGAATACCAAATAGTTAAGATGGTTTGTTTCTCAGCATTTAAATGTAAAAAACATGTTCTTGTTCAAAAAATAATAAATATAAAATATATTTAAAGAAAATACTAAATTGATCTAACATCATATCAATAAAGTAATTTAATATTTTTATATTGCAATTGATGGTATTGATGACTAACGATTGTGATTGTGTGTCGATTTGAGATGGTGTTGATTGCTTATGATAGTTGTGGGTAGTATCTTATGGTGTAGTACAATACTAATTAATCGTAGTTGTTTTTGTTGATGAATGATAATTAGTAATGACTGATATTGATAGTTACTGGAGATGATGAATAATAATGTCAGTTAGGCGATATGTAATATAAGTTGACTAATGTAATAATTATTGATAGTTTAGTGGATGTAGCAATGATAGACAAGGGCAAATTTAAGTATAAAAAATGGGTCACCAAAACTCGTGGTCATCCGATAAAACTCGATATATTACTTATATAATTCTTAAAATATATCAAATAGCAACTGAAAGAACCCATGATTACAAACGATTGGATGATTCACTGGTTTAAGTGTTTGTTTTCCATTTTGAGGTTGAAGGATCAATTCCCAGTTGCATTCAACGTTTTAAGAAAATAAATTAAACCACAGGGAAGGTAAGTGTTATAGAGCGAAACCTGGAGGAAGGTCTCTGAAATTACCCCAACTTTTTTCTTCTCTTTTTTTTTACAAAAAAAAAAAAAAAAAGAATCTAAAAGTATCTTCCATTGCAAGCATTTTATTTCACTAAAAACATAAAGTAGCGTTCAAACTTACAAGCTCAAAAAACCCATGTTCTTTCCTTCCTTCCTTTTTGTATTGTCTGCAATGCCATGAGGGCCTGCAGGGGCTGCTCCTTGACGGTCAACCTGAGCTTTCATAACCTGAGCCAACATATGGATGGCATTGTGAAACTCAGCATTAGTGACGTCGGCATGAGGGGGCTGAACAACAAGAGCGTCAGGACCCCTTGGTCCGACTGGCACTTGTGGCTCTTGAGGATTTTCATTCTACCTAGTGGGACATCTTCTATTTCTAGCTTGCGTTGCACGATTGATAGCTCTTCGTGGAAGCATTATCTGAAATATGTATAAGCACAAATTATAAAAGGTGAGTAGAATTAAACTCTATTACACGATTGAGAGCATAAAATAAATGAAATATTTCTTAAACATTTTGTAGTCTCCCCTTTATAAATGTGGAGCGCTTCACACCCATAAAAACTCTATTAGATGCGAATTTTCAGACATTTTAGGATAATTGAACCTAGTGCTTTGATACCAAGTTTGTCACGATCTGGATTTACACCTCAGCCGAGACACGATATTCGAAACCAAGAGTGGCCCCAAGCTAACCCTTAGCATAACATATCAAAGCATATCATATGAAACTAATGCGGAAGCTGAAACATATGTTAATAAGTCTTAATAAGGATATCAACATATCCATGATAAGTTAACAACTAATGTCTGAATATAAGCCTCTACTAACTGGAATGTAGAAAAGTGTTTACTGAGACATGGCCTCCAGCTACCTTAAAATAAATATTATCTATAATGAAATGTCTAACTAATAGATACTCCATAAAGTTCCCGAATGAGGAGGACTCACCAACTGCTGACCGGAATGTTGTAACCTGTCTAACCATGACACTAAGGGTTAATGTCTGAATCTACATCATAAAATGATGCAGTACAGAGAAAAATATGCGATCAGTACGTGGAATGTATTAAATATGTAAGATGAAACCAGGCACAATCGTAAAGTAACATAGTATAAATGAAAGGTATCTCAAAACTAGTGTATGAATGTCATCTCTTATAAAATCTTAATGATGATACACATGCATAAAATTAATAGTAGCTTTATTGGGGAGTTTCTTACCACCGACAAACACCATGTGAGCTGATGATGTCCAATGATACTAGTTGGGTGGGATTCCCTATACTTTGCCAAAGTATAAAACCTGTCTATATAATGTGGATCTACTAATTGAGCCTCAAAGAGTTACATGAGTTGACCGTCAAAGCGGCATACTCAAATTCTACGATGGCACGTAGTTATGAGACTTGACTTTTCTAAACATGCGTCCTCTCGGTACTAAATAATCCTTACAACACAATATACTCATATGATATTCTCATAATTTAATAAACTGTCTGTCTGAGTAAAGGGTGAGATAAAGCTCAAACTTTCTAAAATATATCTTTCAAAATCATGCTTATAACTTAAATCATGAGAAAGTCTCCTAGAACTTGTATATAGCTAGTAGATATTCAAAAATAGTTTTCAAAATAACATAAAAACTTTAAAATCCTGTGCTGAAATATAAGCTTCATGAAATCATAATAATATCATGCCAATAAATCATAAGAATGACAATGAAAAATCTTGCTAAGTATAAGAAAAATACAATTATCAAGAATCTATAATCATAAATAACTAATCCAAGAAATCATGCATTTTGGTCATAAATGTGATGAATTCTCTAGTGAGTTTGATAACCCTAATTATAAAATTAAGTTCATGAAGATTGAGAAAAATGTTGGACATGAGAATGGAAAGAATTCCCCATTTAAGTCTTACATACCTTAGTAGGGAAGCTTGATGTAGAATCTTGAAAGATGAACCCTAGCTTTGATGTTTCTTGAAGTTTTTGAGCGTAAATTTAGGAGTGGATGAGAGAGTTTTGATTATAAAAAATAATTTTTCACATGTTTAGGGCCATTTAGATGACTCCCTAAAGGATTTTAGGAAAAAAAATACCCTTAAAAAAATAACAAGAGCTGGAGGATGAAATTTAATTCGAGGGGACAGTGAAGTCCGTTTTCTCTCTGTATCGCGGAGTATTTTACAGGTTAGAGCATCTCTAAAAACAGTCATAACTTTTTACTCAAAACTCGAATTAGTGCAAACTTGGCGGTGTTGGAAAGAAGACTCATAGATCTTTAATTGGATAGGCTTGGACCACCTAACTCTTCATATTCTAAGAGATATGCTAATTTGAATTTGATTCTTATATGAACTCATGCGAAAACTTAGCCGATAGAAATGCTTTGAACTTGGCTTAGTTTTTGAGGTACCTTACGACCTTAAACTACACCCGATATACTTAGTATACTAATTAAGGGACTTGACATACATTTACAACATATAAATCATCGTATTCAGACTTATATGAATACGCATGATTGTTCAAATCTTTGCTTAGGTGTTGAGAGGAGTTACAATTTCTACTTTTTGTTTCTTGAGTTCCACTTGAAATTATTAATTTACCCTCATGGATGGCCAGTCAACAGAGTAGTCAGCACAAAGTTAAAACAACAACACATGAATGGTAGATTCTCTTAAACAGTCAATAATTAAGAATAAAATGTTCATACATTGAGATAAAAGGTTTTTAGCGACTCATACTTTGATTACAGAAGAATAAAATCATAAATAAACAAGAAATTAGCTTTGCTCTTGCACTATGCTCCTAATATCCTTGTCCTCTTTTATAATGCATGAAACACCTTTGAGGGTCTACCAAGCCATACTAGAAAATGGTTTGAAATTAGCCAAGTAACACCAAATTAAATTGAGGTCTTATTATAGTATAAATTTTAGGAATCACATAGTTTTACTATAAAATTATAATCTATCCTATTTAGTTTGTAATTACATTAATCCCACCTATTTAGTTTGTAATTACTATTCCTGAAAAAGTAAAATAAACCGGATGCATAATATGTAGTTCAAATACATTAAAAACTAGCTCGGATACATTATAAAATAAACCGGATACATAATATGTAGCTCGGATACATTAAAAACTAGCCCGAATACATTATAAAATAAACCGGATACATAATATGTAGCTCGGATACATTAAAAACTAGCTCGGATACATTATAAAATAATTTAGAATTAGGAGAGAAATAAGGGATTTGAGAGGTTTTTAGAAATAGAAGGAAAAATTAGAAATAACGGAAACATAAGACGTGCATTTCAATAATTTTCCCTTATAATTAGATAATATTTGGACTTAGCGTAGTGAGTTCATTATTTGTAGCCCAGTCAGGGGACTAGCCCAACAAATTTGGACATTTAATCAACGAATTTACTATTGAGTAAATTTTAAGTTTAGCAAACATAAAAATCATATTTGTATGTTATAACTATAGTTTGTATAATTGCGCTCTATAGAAAACTTTATGTTTGTTATGGCTATTAATATGTATATTTCGATATACATATATGACGAGCACAAACACACTATAAGTTTATTGCTTCGCTAGTCAAAGATAGTATAGTATAAAGATCGTTTCCACATGGATTGGTATAAATAATAATTCAATCAAATCTTGCTAATTATTATTCAGGTGATCAAAAGAAAAGAGTTGATTGTGGTTATGAACAACTTTTATAGACTAAATGATAATTAAAATCAATTGGTAACTATGAAGATTAATATCAAAACTAAAAGATAGGGTACAAGACTAAACAAGTGCATAATGATAGTTGGGATTTGGCTACATTCATTTATCACATCTAAAGTTCTATCGATTCTCTCGAATTCGATAACTTATTAGAGTATCCTTAAGCCTTAGATTTTTCTTCCGAGTAAATCTCAAGCTAAAGAATAAACCAATTATACCCCAGTGATTCTAATATGCAAAAAACATGTTAATGATTGTTCTTAAGGAAGTAACGTCCTTCGACTATTTTTCCTTGAGATTTAATCAATAATTATCAACAAGCTCCTTCGATTACTTTAGAGAAAATGTATTGATTCAATCCAACAAATCTATGCAACAATATTCACCAAGATATTCCTCTTTCGATTAAATAAAATAATGAACAAGGTTGCAATTTAATTCAAATTCCCATAACAAGTTCAAGCATAAGAATGAAAATCAAAATCCCAACAAATTCATCAATACAACATGTTTGTCATATACCCTCTAAGAATCTACTCCATGGATGAGAATAAGTTTACTAAGAACAAAAGAGAAAAAGAAAACATAGCCATCAAACTTTGAATCCCAACTTCCGTTTTGGATTCGAGTAGTGTACCACGTCTTCCTCGCTAGTAGTCGCCTTTTCTGCTCCTCTTTCCTAATATCCTCCCTTGAGGAAAACTCCAACATCATATAGCATAGGATTTATTCTTCCTCAAATTCCAAAAACACCCTTACTTTTATGTTTTCACGCCGCAACTCCACGCAGGCGCGCTGTGCTGGCACTTGGACACGCGAATGGCGCGCGGAGAACCAGGATGCAACTCAGAATTCACGCAGGCGCGCTGCCGGGCGCGCATAAAAGCTGCTACTCCAATTTTTGCTCATTTTTCTTTCATTTACCCCTTTTTCATTAATCATGTTCAAAACTTGAATTGACCACCTTATATACATGAAAAGTACACCAAAAATTGCAAAATTCACATTAAAACTTATCTAAACTTTCTCATTTTATTCTCCCATCAAATACCCCCACACTTGAGTTTTTGCTCGTCCCGAGCAGTTTTGACAATACTTGACCCCTTCTAGACCTTGACAAAAACTCACTAGAAATAGTAATTGACTTCAACCATCTCTATTGGCGCATGCAATGTTAATCGTTAAATGACTACTAGTGACACTGAAATTTAAGCAAAAATCAATCCAAGAACTTCCTCACAACAAGAAGATGCCATTTATTCACAGGACTTATGCTCATGCATCATAAAAAGAACTCTCATTTCACTCCCACTCACAAAGAAATATATCATGTTTTTACAGAATACCATAGGCTTGGCAATTGAGTAATTTTCCACTAATGTAGAACTTGTCAAGTTAGAATCATGTAGGACTTGTACATGTATAATTTGTGGTAAGGTTGGT